>BCLG01005568.1:0-24333 GCA_001602295.1 Zoysia matrella | reverse complement strand
CCCGCACCGCGGTCTCCTCTACGGACGGGGCCCGCTTCTTTGGCACCCCCTCCTCCAGCTCCGGGTCGAACCCCACACGCGCGTTCGTGCTCGTGCCCTGCGCGGCTTAGCAGCTCTACTGGACGACGGTCGGCGGCGACGAGCTACTAAATCCACCCTAAACCTAGCTCTGATACCATGTTAAATTTATAAAAAAAATTAGTGGTACTCTCCCTAGCACACACCCCTCTCTTATATTCAACCATTCACTCAAAAGTTCCTTACAAAATATTATATTTACATTTATACACTAATACATAACTAAACCACCCCACCAGAAAGTGTAAGACCTTAGTTCGTTTAATCTGATCACAAAAGGAATGAAGAGAAAATAGATAAATTCATTGCTGGACAAATCAGTTGTGGATTCAATTCGAGTCAATCTGCTTCAATCCATTCCAATTTTCGTGTAACCGAACAGCTCTAAGTTGGCTCAAATTATGAGATCATGACATCTTACGATAGAAGATGAGAGGGTAACCAATTAACCATCACGAGGGACAGTACCCTCGAAACTCAGCACGAGTTATGGCTGACACAGTTACCGGGATCAAATGCATACTATCAACGAATTAGCAAAAGAATCTAACCACCTGGTCGTACCCAACATTTCTATAAAGTTAATCAATTTTAATAATAGATAAAAAAAGTTTTTATGATGTATTTATAAATCTTATACCAATCAAGTTAATTAAATTTATAGAAATAATTGATCAAAACACGGTCAACAAATACCTATAAATAAGCTTCAAATATGATGAACCAATGGAGTAGCATTTTGGATGTCCATATCTCAACTGCTGATCTTTTTGCCACTGGCGTGATTAAGTCGGTAGTCGACTATCGAGGATCTTAATCCACATTTTCTAGTCCAATCTACATTATACCGGAACGGTGTCCTCTGCGTTGGAGGCTTAAATTCAAAGACGCTACAATGTTCGAAATTTGAACCTCTTCTCAATCGTCTGATCAAAAATCAACGGATCGACCCGTAGTACAGCTGCATAAACAATATTTCTGCTACAGTGTCTTATGCGACAGTACCGTCATGTTCTACGTCGTATATTCGGATTGCTGTTTCTCCCTCACGGTATACTGTAGCAACTTCTACTATGCTCTGAATTTATGCCTCCAACTCAGAGGACCCGCATCCCATTATACCATACTGTCAATCTCCTAAGGTACTATGGCTGTTTAACGCCGGTTTGAAGAAGCCATTGGTGAAACTAACCACCTTGAATATTCCTACGGATGAACAGTGATCTTCAGTAGGAACAGTCCCCACAGTACAATATATGCACCTAAGTACCTGACGGGTTAAGCCGTTTAGCTGCCGGTTTGTCCAACCCATTGATGAACACGTCTACTAGCTACTCAAAGATACTACGGACTACGGAGTATCATCGAAGTAGAGCATGTAATACTAACAATAGCTGAACTGCATGAAATTAGGGGCAGGACGCAGTGTACTGTGGGGATGACCCACTTGTCTGTTTCATCAGTTCTACTCTCATCACTCTTTTATTATTGTAACACTGGGGGGATGTGGCCTACAAGCTCATACACAATGACCTACTAAAATGCCGCAATAAGATAGTTTTTACACAATGACTGAACAATCAATGGAACCACTGCCCTCAATATTGAAAAGATTCACCACTTTTTATGCTCCATATCTGATGAAACTATCAAACTTCACAGGATATACAATGAATCCTCATTAAGCCAGAAAAAAGGAAATAACCTGCAATGTTGGTCAAGATGGCGGATGAGTACACTGACAGCCCCACTACATCTAAGGGCAAAATCTGAAAACCTTAATACTCCTTCCATTGTCAAATTGTTATCATTAGGAAAACAACTTTAGTTCCTAACAATAACAATTTAAAAACAGAAAGTAGACACTTTTCAGTTGGTTCGGGTTAATGCAAATGAATATGTTAACATCGTAGATAGAAATATCTAAAAAAAATGAATGCATTAAGTTCAGAGTCAAAGAAAATGCATCACTTGCCTCATTGCAATGGAAGAATCTTATGGGTATATGCAATGTCCTTGTCACCATTCACCACTTGCCCATTCCCTCGTAAGATCCTATAGATCAAAATATGTATATGCAAAAAGGTCAGCAAATCTTAATATATTACTTAAAATAAAATAGGAAGAATGAACTGGCACCAACAGAACAGCTTTAATCTCGAGATTCAGAATTCCAGATACATATTTAGCGAATTCCTTAAATTGGAAGGTTTGCTCTTAGAGCATCGACTAAATTCCCTGTTGACTACATGAGATGCGAGGTATTGATGTAAATCCTTGTTGTAGTTATCCTAAGAATTACAATATGACTAAAACTGCCATGCTAATAGAGCTGAAATGAAAACACGTCTTCGATTCCAGATAAAGAATTGGATGAAAAGGCAACACATTAATATTTGTAATAGATCATTTAATATATCTATAATTATGCTGGAATTGACTGATCACAAAAACATATATTAGCGCAGCTTTACAATACTAAATCCTGGACCTCCATACTCCAGCAGCCAAGAAATGTCACTATCTAGAATGCTGAGATTCCACATGCGCAAATAATTGAAATAGCACATATCTTAGTATTCATCAAAATACATGAAACTAATCTGTAGCAGCCTTCCATCCATCAATATGCTAGGCACAGGGCTCGATTTCGATCAGAATTTTCTGAAATGGCTCTCTTGTGCGACTTAGATAACAGTTACCAATAACAAAATATAATATGCAGCTAACATACACAGTTGTATGATTGAGAGAGGCTGCACATAAGAATAACTAAATTGAAGTACAATGGTTGAATGAGAAAGTTCATGTACCATCTTGTAGTTAAGAGACCTTCAACACCCACAGGTCCGCGGGCATGTATGCGTCCTGTACTTATTCCAACCTATTCAAGAATTTCAAAACGATTCATAAGAAAGTAGTAGTTATAATCGCCAAGATAGCAACATATGGCAACCTACTTAATATACTCCCAAGGGCTTCAATTTTGGAAAAGTTATAAATAAAAAGTCCAGTTTAGGCACCTCAGCACCAAGTCCAAAACGAGCACCATCAGAGAATCGTGTACTAGCATTACGGACTACAGCAGCACTGTTGTATAGAAGTAAAACATAACACATGTCAGATACGTAGTCATCAATGAATGTGTGCGCATTGTAAAGAAAGAACCTTTATCCAACAATAACATGAAAAAAATTAATCTGTACAATTTTGCAAAAAAATACCTATCAACTTTACGAAGAAATGTTTCTGCTACTTTATCCTCTGTAGCGACAATGCAATCTGTATGTGAACTGAGAAAAGATATCGGACAAAATTCAGCTATACTGAATAGGAGTTCCCAGGATTTCATGGGAGGGAGGGAGGGAGGGAGAGAGAGAGAGAGAGAGATTATAAAACAAGGCTTGAGTACCTTCCATAATGATGTATGTGATCGATAGCAGCCTGTACATCATCAACAAACTCAACTGTGCAGGCCATAGCACTATACTCATGATGTAATGAAGACGCTTTTGGAACACCCAGCACCTCGTGTGCAATAGGTCCACCATAAACAGAAACTCCTGCAGTACAACATTTTTCTGATATCATGACCATTCCATAGCAATTCACAAGTTCTCCAAATACTGCATGAATGCATTGGACACAACTTCGTATGCATGCAAGACAAAGGTTACCAGATCTATATATGGCACAACATATCCAAAAATGCCAAACATTTGTCAAGACAAGATCTCAAAACATCTACTAACAACAGCAACATCTAAAGAGTTGCACATATAACATGTGATAACTCAGGAATTGCACTGTTTTACCCTTAATATATTCGTTTTCAATGTATCAACTAAATAGTGACAGGTTCATAACAGAAGTATATTACACGAATCAGAAATGATATAACACAGTAACAGTAGTATGCCTAAATTAATTCCATATCACAGCACAATGCAGACCAACAAGGCAAAAGAAGCAATTATTAGTCTTATTTTGGCACACGTTAGGCACATGAAGCAGCAAGGTGCCAACAGGTTTGACACAGTCAAAACACAAGCTGAAAACAGTGCAAGAATAGAAATAGCTTTCTTCTGACAAGACATTAGGTGCAGTGCATGTAGTCATTATAATCACAGGTTTCGCATGTAAAGAGAATAAGCCAAACCTTCTGTTTTGAGTGATAGCAGTATGTCATCAAGATCTGGAGACTTCATAAGATCTTTATGAACAAGTAACGTTTCCTGCAGAAAATGAAGGCAAAGTATGTTATTTATTTGGAGTATACGTAATGGTGTTTGTGTTTGAAACGCAAGTAATCAGAACATGGGAATTATGCTGCAAATATCATATGAACAACGACCAAAAGGGATTTTTGTACGTAAATCTGTTTCTTGCAAACAAAAGGGCAACTTACAGAGGATCAATTTTCAAAAGCATTTTTCTCAGAAATATATTAAGTTACAAATATAGGAACATAAAGGTAATGATAAACTAAAGATTGCATATCCATACAATTGTCAGCTGTAGCTGATCATTCTAATCATTCTAAAAAGAAAAAAGAAGAAGTATGGATACAGTGATAGACATAAGTTTGAACATATTACTAAAGTTGTCTACGTGTATAAAGGTACTACCTCCATTCCAAAATATAAGCATTTCTAAGTTTGGATAAGGTCAAATTCTTTTAACTTTTATTAATAATATCTAGAAAATTACATAATTTCTAATATAAAAATATACTTTTTTATGAAAATTTATTTAATGATGAATTCAAAAAATATTTTTATAATAAAACATTACTAATTCTATATTATTAATGGTCAAAGTCATAAAAATTTGACTTTGACTAAACCTAGAAATTCTTGAATGAGTGAAGGAATGCATCAGAAACTATATATTGCAGAAAATTAGACATGTACCATAGCATTGCAGGCTGCAGGGTAATCAATTTTAGCATCAATCACAATTCGTTTTGCCATACCCATATCAGCTGACTTGTCAATGTAGACATGACAGACACCATCTGCAGAAGAACAATATGCAATTCGACTAAACTCAGTATTCAATGAACTATTGAGTTCATAATTAATATTGGAAGATTCAAGTGTAAACTACCTGCATGACCAAGAACAGGAATCTTTGTTGACGCCTTAATTTGAGAAACCAGCTTATTGCTGCCTCTTGGAATGACAAGATCAATGACATCATCAAGCTGTACAATGTATTAGGAATTTAGGATGCATGTGACATTATTATTTCTATTATCCTTACACATGCTCACCTTAAGCAAGTCAGCAATTTCATCTCTACTTGTAACAAGTCCAATAAGTTTTTCACCAACATTTTCAGGAATGGCACCAGTTATAACCTATAGAAATAAAAATTTCATTTTCAAGGATATCCAAGTAAAAAGCATGTAATATGATAGCACTGTTCTATTACTATGGAACATAATAACATACCTTATGCAGTACCGTGTTTGATCTCATAGCTTCTTTTCCTCCTTTAAGGAGAAGACCATTTCCACTTCTGATTGCTAAAGATGCAATCTACAGAATGATATCCAAGGTTAGAACTGGTTTCTTAGTACACATAAATACTAACCAAGAAAAAAATGATCATAAAAACAATACCTGAACCAAGGCATCAGGACGGGACTCAAAAACAATCAACAGCACACCTAAAGGGCAAGCTGTTTTCTCGAGAACTAAATTTTCAGCAACCTGGAAAGGTACTATTTTAGTTAGGATATATCTGTAGATGTTACATATATAGTCTTGAAAACATGAAATATTTCCTATACAGGAGAAACTGTCGTGTTCTGAAAGCTCTCACCTCCATTCTTTTGAGTATTTGGTTGATGGGGTCATCCATGTTTGCAAGAGTGCGGATGGACTTCGCAAGGCTCGCTATCTGAACAATGATGAAACATAAGTTGAATCAGATTAAAATCAACATCGAGAAATGAACAATAAAAAATTATCCAATATGAACAACAAATCAAAGTAACTCATAAGGAACAAGAAATTAAAATTCACAATTATAAAATTTTCTGAATTCATACTCGACCTACCTTTCTGGGTTGCAAGGTCAACCTAGCAATCAAAGACTTCTCGTATCCAGCATCTTGTGCTGCAGCTACATCAGCTTCATTCTCACTTCGAATTAAATCCATGTTTGCCTCTAATGCATCAGCAACATCTAACAATATTTTCTTCCGCTCATCTGACGACAACTCCTGTTTCAAACGTCCATAGAACTAACATAAAAATCCAAGGTAAAACATGGCGTGTTAAGACCAGTTCTATCAAATGTTAGGCTAAAAGACCTGTAGACGCCTTGAACTTTCTCTTGCAGAAGCAGCCATCTCACGAGAACTAACATCCTTGGATGGTTCCCACGAACTCGCGTCCTTGTGAAATAAAGTACCAATTTTCTCTCCACGAAGAACATTAATAATGCTCTGGGATGCAAATCCACTTCAAATATAGTAACAAAGTTAACACCATAACCATTCATGGCAGAAATAAACATAGCTTGCAACATGTGGACTTAACATGATAATATCAAGCTGGCCAATGGAATATATGGAATCTACTATCACAACTTCACGAACAGGATTTTAACTCCATAGCATTGTGTAGGTAACAATAAAAACACACAATCAAGATTACTTAATGAAACAAAATTACCACATGTTCAAGCACTGAAAACCAAAGCAAAAAATTTATTATAACTTGTGAGTTGAATGGCATGTATGTAAAACAGAAATTTCACTTTGAATCTTTGACTACACAAACATTTCAGACCTCGTGAAGTGAAACAGGAGTAAAATTGCAGGCCTGAGAAAAATACATTAAGGCTAAATATCAGCTCACTGCTAATTGCTAACCGTATGATGGGCAAAATTCGATACTATAGATGTTGTTTGACTACATAAATAAGCAATGATGGACAGTCATGACCGCTTGCTAAGAATGGAAAATGCTCTCTTACCTTGTAATGACAACGGGTGTGCCACTAGTTGAAGCCACAATAGCTGCCTTCACTTTAGCTGTCATCCCACCTCTACCTACACGTGACTTGTCCCCAAAAGTAATTTCATTGTGATGTTTCTCTTTAATGTAAGTATGTATGATCTTTGATTGAGGATCACTTGGTGGCCCATTGTAGAGCCCATCCACATCGCTGAGTAGAACAAGGAGGTCAGCTTTGAGTTCTATTGCCAGCAGACCTGCTAAACTGTCATTGTCCCAGAAAATTCCAGATGAGTCCTGCAAAAAACATTATTAGTGAGCATCAATGAAAATACTAAAAATCTTTAGAAATTTATAAAAGCTGTTTTATACAGTGATTAATATACTACAACTGAATACTAAATTTATCACATATAAAGCAGTGCAAACCAAAAAGGAAATTGCGATTCATATTTTTAAGGTACTGCTGGCACAACACACACCTCATATGGGGCCTTCCTTGTGCTGACAGCATCATTTTCGTTAAATACTGGTACAACTTTAAGATCTAACAGTGACTCAACAGTTTCACGGAGCCTCTCCCGGAAGTTTGGATTCTCAAAGTCATTGTCTGTCACTAGAAGTTGAGACGAGGACACATCAAGCTGCATCAGAAGAATTTGACATTAGAGATAAATGAACAAGTTGCCAAATTTTTGACACTGAATTACAATAGCAGGCTGGCTAAAAAAACATACCTGGGTGAATAACATATCGTAAAGAGCCATGAGGCCACTCTGACCGACAGCGGCACAAGCTTTTCCATCAAGCTCCATTTGTGGCTTTTGCAGATCAGCAAAGCTGCTATTGACAAGTTTGCGGTACTTGAGCCTCTGTTTCCCCACGCCAACAGCACCCGAGGTAACCAGAATCACCTCGTATCCTAGAGTGTTTAGTTCCTTCACCTACGTTTTGACATATATAATGGGCTGAGCATCCTCCCAGACATAATAGTATTTATTCGAACAATCTGAAATTTCACATTAGAATAGTACCTGCTCGCACAGAGCTCCAAGCCTGCCCAAAGCAAGTCTCCCATCATGTCTAGTGACAACTGCAGTGCCCACCTGCCAAGGAAGAGAATGATCAGTTCCAAACTAAACCGAATATGGAATATGGATATACAGATAGATTCCTCAGACGGAATGGTACTTGCCAAAAGCGCCAGTCCCCTTTTAGGGAGAGGTGCGCACAAGTGTATTGGCTTCTAGTAACGCTTAGCTCAAAAAACGACATGATTATTTCCTGATTTCCCTTTTGGGATCAGCATATTTCCTTCCCTTTGCAAGTTCAGTTCATAGAAATGTCATCCTGCTCCCAAATTCCCACACAGAGGAGAGAGAGACAGGGGATTCGAACAAGTGGATATCATATATGACAAGTTATGCTCGAACTCGCGAGACCACTTGGATACGATGACATCTCCTCTACAAATTCTTCATCTGCTAGAAACTAAAATCATAACAGATTACACATATTTTGACTACTCGTACTAAACACAACACAGACGAGTCAACGAACATGGCGAATCGTACCAGGAACTTCGCCATCAACCACCCGTCACCTCAAGCGTAAGTGACAGGAGCAACAATCTACTAAAACCCAAATAAAACCCTCTGAACTCACCACTTGGCCTGACGAAGTGAACCCAAATCAAGCACGGCACCTCCCGTAATCACTCACGCTACGATCCAAAACGAAGAACACGAACGAAAAAAATGTGCAGCGGAACGCGAGCAGCAATGCAAGGCAGCGCCGCGTGAGGCGCGCAAGCGCGTTAGATCTAGCAGGGTGCCCCCTGATGGCCGGATGATCCGCTAATCACCTTGATGATGACGCGCTTCACGTCCTTCATGAAAGTCCGGGCGCCGTCCGCGGCCGCCATGCCCGCCGGCGACGTTCCTCAGCTCCCCGCGTCCGCTGCTCCGTCTCCGCCTCCCTGTCAGCTCCCTCTCCCTGTCTCCCTGTCTCTCTTATCCGCTCTTTTTTTTCTCTCTCTCTGGGATCTCTCGTCGCCTCGTCGCCGCAATCACGAGCAGAGGCGAGAGGGGTTTTGAAGGGAATGGTGGTGGGATGGGGTGGGCGGAAAATCCTCGGCCGCAAGCGCAAACGACCTGCCGGATCCTCTGCGCCGCCGCCACGACGCGTCGGGTGGGGTTTATCTGATCCTCCTGGACCTCGATGGACGGAGGAGAATGTGGGTACGCTGGGTCTGTCAGTCCATCCTAACCGTCGGATTCGCAAGGCGAGTCGAGCGTGCGTGTGGCACATGGACGCTGTTTTGGCAGGTCGTTCTGAGGCAAGATTGGGATAGGGCTGTTTTGTTGCGAAATTCACCACCCAAAGTGTTTCATCGGGTTAAGAGTTCATATGCCGTTGACATAGAAATGACGGTGCATATTAACTGAGCGCTGCATCGTTCACATGCTATGTAAGTTTCATCGATTTTTTTTATATATTTTTCATCCGCTCATGTAAAAGCGGTTTCTCAACATTTGAGAAATATCCACAAATACACCGCGTTTTATGTCTTTTCTTTCCAACTGTGTGGTGTGTTTTTCACCGATGAGTCATGTAGCCACCCTCCAGCCTCCACCTCCCTCGTGCCCCCGCGTCCTCACCGGCTTGGGCGCGCTCGGGTGTAGCCTCTTCCCCTGTTTCACAATGGCCTACGGTCCGCTCTTTCCCTCGCCATCGAGCACTCCTACCGGCCTGTGCGACCCTCAACGCTACCTACACCCTGCTACTTGGTGGCCCACCCTAAGGTCCATCCGCCAAATCCCTCCCCCTCCCCCACTCCGCGAGTGAGCCTAGTTCTGCTACTAAGGGCGAAGCCATATGGAGGCATCAGTGCCAACTAACAATGATGAAAATCTGCAAAATTCTTTATATAATTATTGTTTCTCGCTAAGTAATACAATGACATAATAAACCTGACCTTGATGATATTTTTTACTAGTTTTGTCTACAGCGAGCTCCGTTTTGATCTCGAGACCCCTATATACGCATAGGGGGTGATTGGTTACTTGTATTGGAGCTGAACTAGAGGTAGAGACCCATCAGGCTAGCTCGCGGGATGCATGCTTTCCATTGATTGGTTGCCTGCGGTTAGAGTCAGAAACGCCTAAAAAAAGAAACAAGCGGCCCTCAGCCTGGCTGGCTGGAAATGAGAATGAATCGCGTTGCCATCGAGCCTGGATCGTACATTGCAGGCTCATGGAGCTTTGACTCCAGAGAACCGAGTAAACCAGTAACCAATCACACCCATAGTAAAAAGATGGATAAAAAAATGAGTTTAAAATTGAATGATACACATATATTTTTTTCGGTCTTTAATTGATGTCGACGTTGATTTTTAAATTTAACTTTGACCATTCGTCTTATTCAAAAAATTTACTCAAATATATAAAATTTTAAGTTGTGATTCAAATAATTTTAATAATAAATAAAATTATATCAAAATATATGAAATTTATTAAAAAATTTGAATAAAACGAATGATCAAAGTTGAATTTAAAAATCAACGATGATATCAATTAAAGAACATAGAGAGTAGTTAATTTGCTACTTAGTACGTACTTTTAAAAAAAAAATGATCGTGGTGTGGAATATACGGGATCAGCCGTATCCCAACGCATGGCGCGAGGTGGTGGCACGCATGATCGGTCGGCATCGCGCATGATCCGTCTCGTCTTGGTTTTCGTAACCGTGGCGGGTGGCGACGCGCCGGAGCCGCTTGTGGCCCCGATTCCACGGCGCACGCGACAAACTCCACTTTCGGGTGGAGTGATCCGAGGGAGGTGGGTGGAGAGGAATCTGCCGCGCGCACGACGCCGCCGCCCCCTGAAAGCGCCAAACCAGCAGGGGGACCCACGCGGGCGGCGCAGCCGCGCCTTGGCGCCGCTCGGCAGCGACGCGACAGAACAGGTCACGGGAGGCGGCGGGGTTGGAACACTTGGCAGCGGCAGCGCGCTGCCCGGCGAGCGCGCGCGGCCTTTCCCGTTGGTGAGTCTGACCCGGGGTTCAGCGGATAGTCACACGAGGCTCGGGAGTAGGTGGGCAAGTGGGTGCCGCACGCAAGCCCTGATTCACCGGAGGTTAAGATTTGTCAAGAGACTCAAAGACAAAAAAAGCTTGATGCATTATCGACGCGGAGCTCCATTTCCGTGCACTTGTACGCGTCCGTTCACGACCCGCTGCGTGCTCATGTTTCGTGATGTTTTGGAACACGAGATCTTCCGTGAATATGCATCGTTAAAATGACACGTTTCGTTTTTCACCTCCGAGGTGAAAGCACAATCGCGCCAGCTACCATCTCTCAAGTCTCAGCACTCGAGTTCTCTCATGCGACTGTGAGCGAGACGACTCAACATCACCAGTCCACCGGCCCAACTTCTTCCTTGAATCCTGGCCTGGGCTGTACTAGGCCGCCGGCACTGCAGGACGCCACGCCGCGAAGGCCTGGTTGAAGCATACTCCTACGTAGAAATTGGCACGGCCCATCGAACCGACCACGAGTGCGCGACGACCCGGCAAGCACAGGAGCACAAGCACGAGGGCACGGCCCGCCCGCGGCAGCGGCACACGGCAAACGCACAGGTACAGGGGTGATCACCTTATTTCCTAAAGTGAAAGACATTAACAACATTCGTCAGTTTAGACCGATATGTCTAAGTGAATGTGGACTATAAAATCTTTACAAAAACTTTGAATAATAGAATTACTGGGATTGTAAAAGATATTATTAATCAGGAGCAAACGGCTTTTTATAAAAAGGAAAAATATGTTAGAGAGTGTGGTGGTGATTCATGAGGTGATCTATAAGCTTAACCTTAAAAAACTCTCTGAACTGATTTTTAAGATTGACTTCGAAAAGGCCTACGATAAAGTAAAGTAGCGTTTTCTTAGAGAAGTGCTAAGTAGGAAAAGGCTTCCCTCTCAATGGATTGATTGGGTTACGACCGAGTCTAAATTAATGTCAATGAAACTAGAGGAGATTATTTAAGACACATCAAAGCTGCGGCAGGGAGATTCGTTATCCCTGTTCTTATTCAATCTTGTGGCAGATATGTTAGGTGCTATGTTAAACAAAGCTAAAGATAGAGGTCTAATGACTGGGCTTGTGCCTCACCTACTTTCCGAGGTGATTTCTCATGTTCAATATGCGGATGACACGGTTATCATGGTGAAACCGTCCTTTGAAACTGTGCGCAACTTGAAGCTGATTCTTTATTGCTTTGAGTACCTTTCAGGTTTAAAATCAACTTTCATAAATGCGAGGTCTTTTCTTTTGGGGTGGACAATGAGGAAGGGGCTTTTTGGGCCTGAATTGCAAACAAGGGTTGTTACCGAGGATATATCTTGGAATTTCGATTACAGTTAGGGCTCGTAGATCTAGAGACATTTGTAAAGTGGTGGATAAAATGGAGAATCGTCTTACCTCTTGTAAAGGAAAGACCTTTTCTTCTGATGGAAAACGTATTCTTACGAACTCTTGTCTTAGTAGCCTGCCTATATACACTATGGTGTTCTATCACCTTACAGACAAATTACATGGTAAAATGAGCACCATTCGGTCTAGGTTTTTCTGGGAGGGTTATGGGATGAGTAAGAAGTATCACAAGATGAGATGGGAGGTGGTTACTATAAAAATTTTGAAGGTTTGGGCATTATAGATACCAAGATCATGAATGAATGCCTCCTAGCTAAGTGGATTTGGAAAATTCACTCGGGTGATAATGAGATTTGGTGTAGGCTTTTGAAAGCTAAATATATGATGAATGGGTTGATGGGGAGAGCTAACATGCACAATGCCTCACAATTCTAGAAGGGGGTCAATAAAGTGCAACATCTCTTCGAGTGGGGTGCATCCTGAGAAGTTCATAATGGCAAGTCGGTGAAGTTTTGAAAAGATACTTTGGGTTAGTACGGTCCCGCTTAAGACTCTCTTTCTCAAGCTATTTCAAATTTGTTTGGAGCCTGATGCTGGAGTTTGTGATTAGTGGAGTGAGGGTAGTTGGAATATTCAATTTAGATGTAGTTTCGGTGATAGAGAGGGGGCTGAGTGAGATCTTCTCTGTCAATTAACCGCTTATCTGTGCCTTGATGATGGCAAAGATATGATCAACTGGGAACTGGACAGCAGTAAGAGACTTACTACAAAATCGCTTTATAGGTTCCTATCTCACCCGAGGGTCATCAGAGAGCCTTACTCGATGGAAAGCTTGCTGTCCATTGAAAACTAAAATTTTTCTGTGGCAAATGCTGCACAAGAAACTGTTGAGTGGTATGTGTCTTAAAAGTCAGAGCTGGAAGGGTAGTTACAGATATGTTCTGTGTGGGGAGTTGAAAACGGTGAATCACATCTTTTTTTAGTGTTCTTTGGCTAGATTTGTGTGGTGTTTGATTAGAGATGTCTTGAAGTGAGAGAGGGTTCTATTTCTGTTACTGATTTTCGAGACAACTGGATTACCTTCCATCGCACTCTGCCGAAATCAGTGTGTATTACATTTTTCGCAGGTGTGACTCAGCCCATCTGGAAAGTGCGGAACAAAATGGCCATTGAAAAGAGGCTCCTAGTACTTCTGATGCGATCTTTGCTGGTCTCTCGATGTTACATAGCTGGACGCCGCTGATGAAGATGGAGGTGAAGGAGAAGATCAGGGACATTCACCAGAAGCTGTCGGAGACTTAGCTAGGATGTCTTGCCTGTGGCGTTGGTTATGTCTTTCGTTTTACTGCTACTTGTGTCTGTCTGAGTATGTTAAACCAACATAACTCTGTTTTTATCTGGCTTTCTGAAAGCCGAGCACAAATTTTCCAAAAAAAAAAAAAAACCCGCCGTCCAAACCATCTCCCTCTTCCCACCCCCCAAATCGAAGGAAGCAACGCCATCGCGCACAACCCCGACCGGACCGGACCGCCCGTCTCGCCGAGCCCCGCCGTCTGGAAACTTCGCCGTCGCCCGCACGCTCTCTAGGGTTCGGTTGCCGCGGTGGGATCGTCGGAGATGGACTGGAGCGCGGTGACGGCGGAGGACCTGGTGGACGCGCTGCGGGAGGTGGACTGGTCCACGCTGCCGCGGCCGGTCTCGGAGTTCTTCTCCCGCTTCACCGTCCCCCGCTCCTACTCCAAGTGGACCAGCCGCCTCAAGTGCAACTTCTACTAGTACGATCTCGCCTCCTCCTTCCTCCCCTGACTCATCACAGCTGCGCTCTTCCGTGCGTCGAGTCGACTGGAACTGAGATTAATGTGTTGAATTCGAAGGATTCGATAGGAATTTGTGTTGAGCAGGCGGCTTTTGGCTAGTTGCTCTAGGATTTGGGGGCATCTGGAGTGAATTTATGCTGGATGAGGTGGTTTCGATTTTGAGAAATTAGGGTGTATGCATGCCAGCCTGAGCTTGTAACTCTACCTGATAGCACTGGGGCATGGTGTTGTCACGGACTTATGGTTAATGTAGGTAATTCGAGTGCAGATCCCAAGTTAACTAGTTAACGATACACCCGTAGATTTCTCCACTAACAGCCCCTGCTTCATTCCATGGCTCAGTAATGACATAATATTTTAAACAGTAAGACTAAGAAAAATTATATCCTGTTCATAAGAGTAGCTCTTAAAACCCATCAAGTTATCAGTAAGAGTCTACCACATGAAGGCTTCCGTTAGTTCTTAAAATGTTCAATGAATTGATGCTGTGACGATATAAATCATGAAAAGGCCACTTCTTGTTTTTTGACCTCTGCTTACTCATATTTGCTGGCTTAGATATATTAGATCAAGATTTAGTGCAAAGATGAAGATAACTCAGCGTCATAATATGCGCATGCGAAGGGGCTTACACTTGGCGAAAGAATTGCACAAGGTGCATATGGCCTGTGTAGCACACTCACGTTTAAGTGTTAGAGCTTTAGTTGTGTGCAAGTGCATTATCTAACTTTAGTCTAGTTTCCCCCTTTGGTTGCATCCAAGGCGTCGTGCTTGATATGTTCTGAATGCGTGGATTTATGAGGCATGCTAAAACTCTTGTTTTCTTTACTTTAGATTAGATAGACTGAGTGCACTAGCTAACTTATCAGTCAGATATATTGTGGTGTTATTGTATTAATTGCAGTTCTGGTTTGCAGCTACAGGACAAACTACTTCATCTTGATCATGTTCATCCTTGGTAAGAAAGAAGGGTTTGTATATTCTCCTTATCTTCCTGCATTTAGTTTTAATATTGTCACTGATACGGTGCCTTTGATATACACAGGCATGGGTTTCCTTTCGAAGCCAGTTGCTATCATTGCAGCTTTTATGACTGGAACCAGCATTGCATTTCTTAATGACAGGTGAAGTACACACTTAGCTGGTATCTGTTGCTGCGTATGCTTTTAGTTGGGGTTTCCTAAAGTTTCTTCTAATTGTCCAACTGCGAAGGTTACATGTACTCTTACTATGCATTAAGAAAGATAATGAGGCATGGCTAGTGCTTTAATCCATAATGACTATTATAACATAATAGCCAACAGCAATTGCTTTTTCAATCTGTTATGAACATCAAATGTTGCCTTTTAATTTTCAGATTAATGCAATAATCAGAACATTGGAACCTCAACAATTTAATGCTTTTGAATTAGTGATGTACTGTTATTTCAAAATTGGTGGTCCCTAACAGAGTTACTAAATCAACAATCAACGTAGAAGGTCTTGTAAGTAGAAGGAACAATATTTTTTCAAAGGTGTCACATACAACCTACAAATATTGAAAATTGTATATGCAATCTAGAATTGGCTCTGGATCTGATGAAATTCAGTGCTAGTGATCCAGTACTGTCTAGGTCCATCAAACTGAGAAGTGTTCAGGAGATATTGAGGGTGCGTTTGGCTCGTCAAAATGTTTTGGTTTTACGTTGGAATCACTTCCAAAGAGGCAAAATAGGGAAATGTTTCAAGAGAGAATCAGCTGAAACGATTCCAATTTTTGACTTGCGACTGTGAATCGGTGAAAATGGTGTTTCACAAGTGAAACAGCCAGTGAGTAGTAGCTTCTTTAACACAAAGTTTTCAGAAATATTTTTTTTGAACAGTTAATAATTTTCGGCAATTTTAAAAAATTCCCTCAAGTTCCCAAAGTTTTTTAAATTTAATTTTTTTATTCCCAAAATATTTACTGAATTTGAATCACTAAAAATTTGCCAAACGGTTTTTAAAGTGATTATGTTTCTGACCAAAAACGTTTCTAGGTTGAAACTGAAACGTTTATGATTCTTCGGAGAATCGGAACCGTACCAAACACACCCTGATAGTGTGAGGCCCTTAGCCTTAATTTCTTGCGAGCAGCTCTTTTCCCGACTACTATCTACATTTTCTGATTTACTGACTTGGCTTTCAGTATTTCCTCGATAATAGAAGGATGTGTTTACCTAACAGTGTCATTTTCTTATGCTCCATGTACCTTCATAAACTACCTAAATCATGCTCATTCATAAACAGGATCCAATGCATATATCTGCAACTTTTCACTTTCAGCAATCATTCCCTTTTTGAGTTCTTAAATTCTATTTGTTATTGCGGTTGCAACTATTGCAAAATCATGTATGCTATGTGCTTGGCTTTGTGCATGAGTAATTGTGAACACTTCTTGAGTATTTATTTCAAGAAACCATTTTCTTTGATATTGTCCGTCAGGATGATTACTGTAAGCTAATTATCTTGTTTTATACTTCAGCTTTGCAGTCACTTTCAATGAGAAAATCACAAGGACCGTGAGAAAATTTTCACCTCATTTGGCTGCAAAGATGAGGCCACCAATGGCGTGGGTATCTTAATTTATGATGCTTCTTTTTATTTGTTTATTTATTGGGAATGATTAGAAATACAATGACGTTAATGCCATTTTTAATGAAATTTGAAGCCCTGTTCTTCGTGGCCGACCAAGCTCAAAGAGATCAATTCATATTTGTGGGCGACCTCGCTGGGTTTTTGTCCTGTTCTTTTCTGCAGGTGTCTAGAAAACTTACAAAATAGTACTTATTTCACACTATAATTTTGGAAACTGACACCACTTTTTTTCTTGCGTTTAGGTAGCTGTATGCTCTGGTTGACGTCCTGTAGTCTCCTCACAGTCCTGTGGGCACTTCTTATAGCGATATTTGGTATGTTCAATGCATGGTTCTGGATTATGCATATCACATGCAAATATGCAATTCCCTCAGGGTCATCTCTTTTGTGCAGCAACTGTGCTTCATGCGAGCTTCAGAACACCTAATTTGAAAGCACGTCTCAATACGTTCAGAGAGGAATTCCGGGCTGTTTGGAGGAATTACAGCGAGCTTTAATGTCTCTTTATGTTCCTCTTGTGTAAGTGCCTCTGTTGTTGCCTAAAGTTGTCGCTTGTCTATACCTACAAATGCAGCATCTCTATTGATATATCCTATACTCTCTCTGTCCTAGAATAAGTGTTCATCTGGGTTTAGTTAAACTTGTCTTTGACCAATGATTTTTATAAGTATAAATTATTTTTAATATATATAAAATATATATTATGAAAGTATTTTTTTATGAATAATTTAAAAGTACAAATACTAGGTTTTTAAAGTCCAAATCTATAGAAATCGTTAGTCAAAGCTAGATGGCACGAAATTCAAATAAACACTTATTTTGGGACGGAGGTAGTACATTGTTATAAATTGGACAGATCTCTTGCATTTACATAGCTTGCTAATTAACAGCTTGCATTTTCAATGCATTTACTTGTGCTGAAACATCCGTGCTGTTTGTGGGTTGTGCTGTAGGAGATGTGGATGAAGGCGATACAAAATTGAACATTAATGTGACTGCTTGCTCGTGTCGGAGATGACTTGGGCTGGTTTGAAAGCTTGTGCCACACATTAGCTTACGACCCCCCACAGATCAGATTTTTTTTCCCTCAGACTTCTCCCTGTAAAGGATGTAAAAACTGTATCCTGATCTCGATCAAACCGTAGTTTGTTGAAATGACTGCTCCGTGCTACTGCTCATCTGGTTCATTTTACGCCGTTTGATGAAAAATTTGTTTGAAGGTATGTTATCAACATATAGTTGGATTAGTGTAAGTGGATTTAGGCCTGTTCAGGCTATCTTATTTTGCAATCATTGCTTCATGAAGTCATGGTCATGCTTTTGCTTTGGCACAACTATAACATCTAGAACCACATGCGTTGAAAAAGAAGAATGAATATGGACACTGTTAATCTCATTAAATAGAACATAAAACACTAGTTGGCTTTGTCCCTTCATTTGAAGATATTGTGGCCTTTGACCCATAGAGAGCTATTTTCAGATAACCCTCTTATAAATTCGTAAAAATCATAGCCACATGATTGGAAGGGACATGTATGGTGTTTCAACAGAAGGATACATAATAAAGCGAAGATGTTTCACTTTTTTCAGCGACAAGATTTAAATTTATTTGAAAAATCATTTATATATTCTATGCAATACCTAATATAATATAGGTAGTAGCAAAATTGTACTCGCTCTGTCTCAAATTATAATCATTTTGAACTGTTCAAGTTTTCATTTTGAACTCTTCAAATTTTTTTAAATTATAAGTCATTTTCACTTCTCGAGATAACTTTTTCTCTTTTTAATACATTTCTAAGTATCGCTCCTCGTTTTTAAAGCATTTCACTTTTTTATTTTTTTTAATTTTTGTATTCCCAGTTTCAAAATAATTTATAAAACAGAACCGAGAGAGTAGGTCGCTGAGGGGGCATTCGCAGCGTATAAATTTGTTAGGGGTGCTAGCACAGGCATGTCACCAGGTGCTTCATTGGTAACAACTGTCCCAATGTTAAGTTCTTTAGGATCAATACTATAAGTAATAAAATAATATTATTCCTTATTTAAATATTATTACTTCTTTCTTCCTCTACACACGATGTTGCATAGCACCCGCTGCTCTGCAGAGCTCCTGGAGCTAGCAGTTTTTATCTTAGCACCTACACTACACCGTATAGCACCTCCATCACTCTTTTCTCTCTCCTGCTAGCACCGTGTAAAATCCAACGCTGCGGCTGCCCTAAGTGTCGCTGAGAAGAAACGGCATCTCAAATGAAGGCAATCTATATTTTTGACCTTAAACAATCATATAACTGCCGGTGGGCCTCGCTGGGCCGGTAGATTACGTGCCGGGCTTCTCCTCGTCCCAGATGTCAGATTAACCCGCGCCAGCACCGGCCCTACTCGTGGCCTCCTTCATTCGGAAGCAAAACAGAGGACGAGGCGTCCGACGACGACTTCCCCTCCACCGCCCGCGGCAGACCTGCCCCTCTTTTTCCTCCGCCCCCAAATCCTTCGATCCCACCCCCGTTCCGGCGACGAGCCGTCCGGCCATGTGCGGCTGCTGAGAGGCGACGACACGGACGCGACCATCCATGGACGAGGGCTACGCCAACCTCCCCACCAGCCACCTCCTCGGCTCCGTCCCGGTACCGACGCAATCCGTGCCCACTCGCTTCTTATTCGTGCCGCCTGTTTCGTAGGTTTAGCCACTGATCTGGGTGATTGGTTTCTGTAGGCTGTGACTCCCGACGACAGGAAGCCTGGTGGTGGCCCCGCACCAGCCCCAGGTAGCTGCGTGTTGTGCGCGCGCATGTTTGTGTATGTCGCGGTCGTTGTGACGGTCGCTAATCAGTTTTCGGGTTGCACTTGTAGATGCAGCTGCCACCTCGCGCTTACAGGAGTTTCCGCCGCCTGCTCCTGGTGGCAGTGGAGGAGGCTATCGCCCACCAGGTGCCCCTGCACCTGCAGGTATATGACTCTGACTAAAGTTGCTGTTAGCCATGGCCACGTTCTGTAGTAGCTTATCAGGATTCGAATGGGCCAGCTACGGATGTGTTATTGTCAATTACACGACTTGCGGTATAATAAATGTGGAGGCGGAAGTGTAAACAGTGAACTTTGAGTTCGAAAGTTATTGATGGATTTGGGAGCATTGGAGAATAATATTTTGATGTCTTTCTTTTTGTGCATGCTCTGTATGATGTTGATGATGTCTTTCTTCACGTGCAGATGGAGATGTAGAAAATCAAGCAAATTGGAAAGGATACTTCAATATCGCATCTTACACTCCATACTTCAATGTTGATACTGATGTAGTAGTTGACAGGCTTGTCAGTTCAGTTTATCCAATGGAAGGTTTCTTCAGGAAGATTGATGCCAATCCTGACATGTATATTTCTCTTATTACCAATTGACCCAGTCGCTATCTATATCCATTTCCCAAAGAACTTGCTGTTACTTAGTTTCCTTTTGTTGTTTTACTCGTGAATTATTGCGAATAGTTTTACAAAATCTACTCCCTCTACTCTGAGCTGCTTGCCATTTTTGGATTTGGACATGAGAATTAAGGAGGGGTGGAAAAGGTGGGAGGTATTGAAAACGAGGAGAAAAGAGAGAGAGATGTATTGAGAATATAGAAAGGTGTGTCATGAAGAGAGGATACAAGTAAATTGGGAAAACTTGAAAACTCTAGGATGACAAGTAATATAGGACGGAGCGAGTAGTATTTTGTGGTGAAGTGATATTAGCATGAGATGGAGGTTCATGTAGGGAACTTGCAGAGCTTTGCAAGGCAAAGGAAAATAGTGTAATAGCATTAAGTACCTACCATAGCAGATGGTGTTATGAGTAGGCACCTAGATTTTAGGGAACTCGACAAGTTAAAGTGTTGAAGGGAATTTTGACCCAATTTCTGTGCTCTTTTGCTATTTTTTGGATTGTTATCTAGATGGATGTTTCTGTAGATCTTTTACTTTTGTGTACTATCATTTTGATCACTTAAGTTATGGTATCTTCTGACATGTTTTGATTCCTGCAGGTATGGGCCGTTATGGATTACCACTACTCTCATATTCACGCTAGCTACATTCGGGAATTTTGCCACTTATCTGATACAAAAGAAAAAGGATTTGGACATATGGAACTTTGATGTTGGTTATTTCAATTGGGCAGCATCAGTCATGTATGGTTATGCTATCATTGTGCCTGCTGGATTCTTTTTCCTGTTCCGGTATTTTGGATCACGCCCAAGTCTTGTTCGGTTTTGGTGTTTGTGGGGCTATTCTCTGTTCGTCTTCATACCAGCATCTGTAAGTATTCAAAGTATTCATTAGTTTCTAAATGTACATGTTAAGATCGTTGATCCTACGGCGTCTGCGTAGATTGTAGAGATGAGAGAGAGTTGGCGTCGTGGTACTCACGGCGTCCAAAGGGGTAGGAGGTGCAGGGGGAAGCCCTAGATTTCTTCTGTTCTATTGTTTTCTTTCTTCAATCCTTGGTTACACTTATTATAGCCTCTACGGCTAACTATAGATCCTATATTAAAGGATCTCCCAACTTCCTAGATTGTTAAGATCGTTGATCCTACGGCGGCTGCGTAGATTGTAGGGGTGAGAGAGAGTTGGCGCCGTGGTACTCACAGCGCCCAAAGGGGCAGGAGGCGCTGGGGGAAGCCCCAGAACAGATTTCTTCTGTTTTATTGCTTGCTTTCTTCAATCCCTGATTACACTTATTTATAGTCTCTACAGTTAACTATAGATCCTATATTAAAGGATCCCTCAACTTCCTAACTAGAGATCCTATCTTAAAAGATCCTCTCAAACTATCTAACTCTAGATCCTATTTTTTTGGTGACCTAACAAACTATAGCAGCAGCTAGAGGCTGCTTATCTTCTAATAGCCTGGTGCACATAACATTACATTACTGGCATTAATACACAGTTATGCAGAGCACTTCATCTAATGTCAAAATGCTTATGAATTTTCTCTATCGGTTTGTTCCAGTTCATATAATGGTTCTAAGAATGATCATTAGTGTAAAAATTCCTACTGTTATTTTGCTGTCAGCATTTAGCTTCGCTCTTCCCTTGTTCTGAATGAAAGGCAAATGTTTATACATATTCCTCTACCATTTATTTTCTTCTTTCTTTTCTTCTTTAGGTGCTTTTGCTTATTCCTGTGGAATTTCTCCGGTGGGTCATCATAATTCTTACTGGTGGTGCTTCATCTTGGTTCATCGCTTCGAACTTGAAGGAGTGCACTGAAGGAGCTGATATGATGGTTTTAATAGCGAGTGCTGCAGTGATACAGTTTGCTTTGGCATTGTTTGTCAAAGTTTTCTTTTTTGCCTGAGGTTCTCGATGATTTTTCTAAGGTCTATCACATGCCTATCAGCCTATCTTCTATATACATCCCTGCCTTCCCCTTCAATAAATTTCTACTGTTAGGTGAGGCTAGAAGTTCTGATATGGTTGCTTCTGTTTTTAACAGTTGGCTGATAGTGGGCTCTTTCTCTACATCAGGGTACGACCAGCCTCTTTTGAAGGACAAGCGGACTAATTTTACTCGATGATTTGGCATGAATGTTGACCCTAGATTTTTTAAGCCTGGGGGATTGTGCTGTTTCCACCTGTCAAATTTGCATGTCCTTGTTTCTTTTTCTTTCCCTTTGATGACTCTTGCTTGTGTAGCTAACAGAACTCAGAACTGTACCCCATGACCCGGTACCAAGTTACTGAATTTGTCATTGAAAGCTGCATATGAAGTACTCCCTCTGTTCTTTCACTGATGTTGTCGTTGATTTTTAAATTCAATTTTGATTATTTATCTTATTAAAAAAATTTGATAAATTTCATATATTTTGATATAATTTGATTTATCATTAGAGTTATTTAAATCACGACTTAAAAGTTTACACATTCGAGTAATTTTTTTTAATAAAATAAATGGTCAAAGTTAAATTTAAAAGTCGACAGCTACATCAATTAAAAAATGGAGGGAGTAGTTGTAACATTTTGTATTGCACTTGTAACATTTCGTCTTCTGGCGTTGGTCAGCAAGAACCAACTTGGCAGATTTTCTTTTCCTTTGCTTCGCCTGTATATCTCATACGGTATCAAGTTGTTCAAAACTAGTAGAATTGTGTTGCATTGCTAATTTGAGGAAGTCAATGGTTCATGTGCACACACGGGGGACAAGCAGCACAATTGCGACACAGGTGACATTGACCTTTGACCTTTAGGTCCCAGGTTGCAGCGACTACCATTGAAAATGCGAGTGAGTTCTTCAGTGGAATCTGATCATCCGGGAGTCCCAAGGATTCCCAGCGCTCATTTTTCCCTTCATTCATCTGGCCTTGATGAGCCCTAGACCAATCTTAAATGAAGTCGCCGGGTGCCCGCGGGTGAGTGGTCTCTTAATTTCAAATTTCTTAAGGCCTTGTTCAGTTGTGTCATGGTCCATGGAACGGTCTAGAACAAGACCTTTTTCGGTTGGATCGGACCGGTCAGGTTTGAAGATGAGTCGGAATTAGGAATGAGGGTTCATTTAGGCTTCGTCCGGAATGAAATTTGCTTCATCCTGCCCTTTCCTTTTCTCTCCCCGGCTCAGCATGAAGTCATACCCCAAACCCTTTAGAACGCATCCGCGTGGTTTAAGTGACACAATTGGAGTCGTTCCTTTTCAGGAATGAATTAGTTCCATGAATCAATTTTGAACAATCAAAAAAGAGCTAAGGCTATGAAGGCCCTTCTACGTTTTCGATGATGAAAAGTGAGAGCTTATGAGGTCAGTCTCTCTCTGCACCGTTATGCAAATTTAGAAGACGCATCCTCTCTATCGCTCAAGCATTTATAATATCTATATAAACACAACTCACTAACTTTCTAATCTAAACTCTCATAGAGCCACATCACCTCTTAATTTGAACCGTTAGATTTGCATAAAATTAATAATCTAAACCGTTCATCCATCATTTTTACACCATTCGCTTGTACCGCACCCGCACGGCCGCACCCCGCTTCTCATCACTGCCACGCCACCCCCACGCCACCCCACCCCCAGCCCGCCCCCACACCACAACGCCGCCTCGCGCCCGCCTGCTCCACACCGCCTCTTCGCAGCCCCCCGCGCCAGGCCACGCCTCCACGCCACACCGCCACCTCGCGGTCACCTGCTCCACACCGCCGCTTCGCCGCCCCCGCGCCACGCCGCTGCCTCGCAGCCCCCACGCGTCCGCCCCAGCCACGCCGCCGTTCACTACCACCATGCGTGCTCCTGTGCCTCTCCGCCTCTCCGTCTCCTCCCCTTCATCTGCGCCCGTTTTTGCATCTTGCCGTTTCCGCTCTTTACTTTGGGCCCAGTGCATAAATCAGCGCCTTACGCCTCCCCTCGTCTTCCATTTAATCCCTCTACCCGATGGCTCCTACCCACTCATCCC
>BCLG01005567.1:0-19003 GCA_001602295.1 Zoysia matrella | reverse complement strand
CCCTGTCATTCTGGGAACCAATCCTCTGCCGCTCGGCAAGCAGGTTCCGTCCGTGATTTTGAAGGCGCGGATGAGTGCTCATCTCGAGCTCGCTGCTGCGCTTGGACAACACTCGCAGACCGTTGTGGTATCGTCACGTGGAAGCGTGTTACATACGACATTAAGTTCCGCGAATTTTCCGTTGAAGTTTCCACGATACTGCGTAATGCAATTTCCTTATAACGTCTCTCTGGCCGCGCTTATAAAGATGCTCATGGGGCATGCAAGGCTTGCAAGTTGAGCAGGAGCCATGGCATCCATGACATCGGCAATGCCCACAGCGGCGCGAGCAATGAGCTGGCACAAGGGAGCGCCCGTCGCGCGAGAGCCGCTGCTGCAGAAGGGGGACGACGAGGGCGGTCGCTTCCCGTGGTGGGAGACGGCGGGATTCGGCTACCTCACGCTGAGCTCCGGGATGGCCGTGTACCGCTCCCGCGGCGACCCCGGGGCCCTCGCGTTCGTGGCCTTCTCGTACGTGGACCTCCTCTTGCTCCTGTACTGCCTGAGGCGGTATGAGCGCGCCGAGCCCGCTCCGACACCAGCTGAAAGCGCTCATCTGGCTGCTAATGGCCGCGCTCACTGTCGCCTTCACGTACAAGGTTGCTGCGGTCATGCCCGCTGCCGCGGCAGCGTTCATCTACGTTAAGCAGAGGACGTAATTTTCCACGGCGCTCGTCGGCCATCGACGCGAAAGCGCTAGGAAGCCAGGCATAATGCTCGGATACGCAATGCTGACGTCCATCGAATGCGCAGCTTCTCCCATGATTTCCTCGGTCCCCTAGACAAGCGGACCATCTGAGTCGGTCCTGAGGATTTGGAAACGGTAATGAAAGTCACTGCAAAGGAGAAAATCGAGGCAATTGTTAAGAAGATGATGGTGTCTCTGGGGAGATCAAGCTCGGCCGCCTGCTTGACTGATGTTGTTGAGATTTAGCTCTTATGTCGGTCATGATCTCTGTGTGTTGCTTTTCTTTATGGTTCTCTTTCGATTTTATCCTAGAACTGTAAAACGGGTAATCCTAGCTTGACTTTGTTTCAAATTCAGCTTTCAATAAAAACCGAGTAATAATATTCTTTCCCAAAAAAAATGTGTGGAGAGTAATATTTGCAACCTCACTAATCCATGATCCACTTCCTTTTTTTTCTTCTCATGTGGAAGAGGAGGTTGACGCAAGATATATAAAAAGCAGCATCGCAGCCATCAAACAGTTGAACAATCGATTTTACAGTGCCAACTCATCCGCTTCGATTTGAGCTACCGTCGCGGCTAGCCTCAGAGTGGCTTACGATGAGATGGAGCTAGAGGTGTTCTCCAGAATCCTTATCCTCTGCTTACCTCACCAATATAATATCGGAAAGTGGGGTGGGTTGGAGTTAGTAAACTCTAAGGTTTCTTTTGGATTGCAGTAAAAATTCTAAATCATACTCTCTCTGTTCTTTAATAGATGTTGCTGTTAACTTCTCCATTCAACTTTGACCATTCGTCTTATTAAAAAAATTTAATAAATTTTATATAATTTGACTTATTATTAAAGTTATTTGAGTCACAACTTAAAATTTTACACATTCGAACAAATTTTTTGAATAAGAAAGATTGAATGTAAAAGTCAACATCGACATCAATTAAAGAACGGTGGGAGTATATATTTTCAATGAAATTAAATTTGTTTCTATAAAATTTATATTTAATTTCTATAAAATTCACGACATAGATATATATAATATTCAGTAGGTGTGATGTACACAAACTAAGGTCACATCTGGATTGTGAGAAAATTTTCTAAATACTATTTTTTTTGTGAATGAACTGATTTTTATACTATAATAATACTTGAGAAAATCTCTACATTCCAAAGGACGTCTAAACCAAGCAACCATTCAATAATCTTTTTGTGATCTCATCTCACCATAGACTGAGGACGAGCTTGCGGCTTGGTGGTAGTGCGGCTATCGCCTGCGTGCGGTTCCGACGCAGGACTTCGTGCCGGGGGATTTATCCCTCTTTCAAAAAAAATTTCTCAACATAGACAATCAAGGCAAGTAATCAACGAGCGTTAGTTGGCAGCAGCAATTCACTTCACAGGTAAGACAAAAAAAAAAGAATTTTCTCTGGAAGATTGAAATTCAGCTCTGCCTGGAGGAGCCTGCTAACCGGCGGCGTGGGGCTGAAAATTTCGTAGAGCTGTCCCCTGTCCCGGGTGGTGTACTACCCCGGCCCGCGTGTAGTGCTGCTACTCATACCTACAGATCACTCCTACTGCACATGATATTTCCAGTCAATGCCGATGTCTTCGCCTGCCTCCTGAACGAAGGAACAAAAAGATGCGGATGGAAGTATCAGCTTGGTTCGCCATCCCGATGCTCCCGAAGACTCTAATTTCTACCGGACAAATTGCCGGTCTCATTTGGTAGGGAAATTTTGTATGGGCATCACTAGGGTTGTGATAGTCTGATAGCGATGGGTATAGCGGCGAAATACACGAAGAAATTTGCGACTCGTGACTTGTGAGAGCATCGCGGAGCGCCGAGAAGATAACGATTCTGTTTCCTGAGGTGCACAAAGTCGAAAGTGACCGCAAACCCGATCGTGGTTGCTTGCCCATCTATCCAGTGACCACCGCGTCCATGTGCACTGGAACACCTCACTGCACACCACCCAGTAACCCAGGCACCCCCCAGGCTACATCTGCGCCGGGCCAAATGGGCTGGCATGAGGCCCGGTCCGAGCACGGCACAACACGAGGGCGGAGCGGGTCAGGCAACCTCGAGGCAGGGCACGGGTCGTGCTTGGGCCTGGCCATAGGCCCGTTGGCCCGGCACGGCACAGACTCGATTAAGTCGGCTCGGTCAAGCTTGATGTCGGGCCTATATTATAGCCTGTTTGGCTTGGCATGACCGGGCACACGCTAATTATTTTTTAAAATTTTATATTAAAAACATATGTAATTTGACATATTTATGTATAAAATTTAGTTTTTTAATATTATATAATTAGTTTTCAGTAAGTTTTTGAAAAAAATAATATTTATTTTTTCCGTGCTCCGAGTCGGTTCAGCTCAACCTGACCTGGCCTGACGGGCCAAACGGCATGACACGGCTCATGAAAAAACAGTCGAGTTGTGTTTGGGCCTGAGCAATCGGCCCGCGAGCTAGCACAGCACAACTCGATCAACTTGCCGGGCTGGGCAGAGCTGGCCCTGCCGCAGCTCGGCCCGGCCCGTTGGCCAAGGATACGCCAGTCTGCCAAGCCACCCTGACGGCCGGGGCCACCTTCCGCTTTGGTAGCTGTTGAGGACTTAGTCGTTGTGCGCCTACGCTTGTTATAATTTGCTTTATCTTTAAAGTTATTTGAATCATAATTTATAATTTTACACATTAAATTAATTTTTCAAATAAAATGAATAGTAAAAAATAACACTAAAAATCAATGATGATAATAATTTAGAAACGGATGGAATAACTATGTATTAGCTTCAATAGGCAAAGGTAATTTTCCACGACTTTTTTTTAAAAAACTATTTTCCACGACTTTTGCCCCGCAAACGAGAGAGCGGGCGGACCAAGGTGGATGAATCTATTCAAATCCCAAAAATACTGTAATGACACTCCCTTTTCTATTCAGGAACAACACAGTCATAAAGCCGTGTTCGTAAAATGCGCAGGTGAACAATCTACGGTGTAAATTGCCCTGAAATTCAGGCCAGGACCAAAGCACGGCACTTCATCAGTTGCGTAATGATCTGGGATTACTGGCCTTTTCATCAGTTGCGTAATTTTCCACACCAACACCATGTCACCACCTATACCTATACACGCTCACAGGTCTTCGGAGGGTATGGGGCATCATGCAAGCACGCCTCGCCGCACCTTTGGCAACGCATGCTCCTCGTCAGCGACAACTGAGCACAACAGTTAGGGCAAAAAAGCTGAGAACTGAAAAAGTAGTTTTTTCAGATTTTGTGAAAGATTCTGTGAAGTGATTCTCTGTTCTAATTTTAATAGTTTAAGAGAATCACTTTTAGCCACAAAATCATTTCACAGAATAATCAAAAAAGAATTAGAATGAATTCTTAGAAAACAGCTTCTTTAAAACATAGCTTCTCTATAAAAATAACTTTTTTAGAAAAATAGATTTTTTTACAAGAAACATTTTTTAAATCATTTGACAAAACAATTTTTATTGTGATCTTAATGCAAAAATAAGTAAAAAAGTTACTAAAAGCTACATTTTTAATGTTTTTTATTTCTAATATAAATGCGTTTTAAAGAGAAGAGATAAAAGCACTTCTTTTAAAATTCTTATAAAATCCGAAGCAGAAACACTTTTAACAATCCATACCAAGCCTCTTAACCTTGACAAGGAGCGCCGAATAGCCCACTTGACTGTCCCCCGCCCAATAGTACGGACCATGACGCGTTTATTTGTAATCAACTGGTCCCTTTGAACTGGTCGGAGGCTCCGCTGCCACGTCGTTGTCTAGTAAAGTGGAGAACTAGTGCACTACACGATAGCTCATCGCTAACGCAATTTCGCGGAAGCTTCGTTGAACCATGGCGGAAACTTCCTCCGTCCCTACCATGCAACCGGTAAATCCAAGGAAATTTTACTCCTGCGCAGCCTATAAATATAGGTTGCAGTCCCCTGCTAGAACTCAAAACGCGCGAGGCAGAGCAGAGCTCGGCTTTGAGAGTGAGTGCCTCCGCTAATGATCCACGCCGTCCTCGGTCCATGGATGAAAACCCAGGATAAACCGCCGCCGGTCGCAGCGGCCCAGCGGCCACTCCTGCCGCGGCAGCAGGTGCCGCCACTTGCTGATGGTCATCAACATCAGGGCGGCCGCCCTGCAGCTGGCCGTCGCAAATCCTCCTCCTGGCCAACAGCCGCGGGCTTCAGCATCTTGACGTTTAACTCCGTGATGGCGGTATACCGCTCGCATGGTGACCGAGAGACCGTCGCTTTCGTCGTGTTCGCGTATTTGGACCTCCTCGCGCTTTTCTTCTGTCTCAGGCGCCACGAGGACGCTGAGCCTGGTTCGCAGCTCAGGGACAGACTCAAAATAGCGGTCTGGCTGCTCACCACAGCGCTCACCCTCGTGTTTTCCTTCAAGGTCGCTGCGCTTATGCCCCCGGCCGTTGCTTTAGTTGTGTGGCTCATGGCCTTCGGCACGATAGCCGGAGGATTTTATGCCTTGTTCTGCTACGATAGTAAGCAATAAAGTGTGCGTTCGTCCCTCTCGGAAAAAATTATGTGGGGTCTCAATATTAATCTCCAGTGCTAATATTAACCGTCTATTCTAAAAAATAAAGTAATATTAACCAGTGTGAATGGATTCATACGTGTTTATGTGTGTAATATGTGAGGTGTGCATATGTACTTATTTTTTGTAGAGAAAAGGAATGTATGGTGTTTATTAAAAAAGACAAAATATGTTTGGAGTACATGTGCAACGGATTTCATTTTACATTCCAAACAACTTATCTTGTTTGTTTAACCCCTCAAATAAAATTTTAACTCAAGTTACTCTCTAAAACTAATCAAGTTGTTGCTTTGTTCTATGCACTTGTAATACTTTTTAAAAAATTGTCTGCAACTAAAGCACTATACTCATTCAACTAATCTCATCAATTCTATCGGTGGAATCTGAATCAAGAAACAAACACATAACTCAGCCATCTATTCAATCGAATAAATACCTTGCTCGGAGTTGTTGTGGTGTGTACGAAAACTTTGAGTGAGGGAGGAAATTGATAAGTGAATCAGCCTTTGCTGAAGTTTGCTAATGAGATCACAACGGTGTGCGAATCAGCATCACCGCGCTGCAGAAGTCTTTTTTGATAGAGCTCTCAGCTGAGCTGATTCTCAAACAGAATCAGAGTAAACTCTGTTAAATGCTGTTTTGTTAAAAAGTGATTCTTCGTTGATTATATAAAATGATTTTTTAAAATGAACTAAAACGTTGAAAGCTGAAACGCTGAAATGAGAATCACTTTTAACCACAAAATCACTTCACAGAGAATTAGAACAGAAGAATCAGAGTGAATCATACTTGGGTACAGATTCACTTTTCTCGACGTATTATGTCAGCAACCAGCGCTTCAATTTTCAGGAACCTGCCTGCGTCTACTAGCCAGTAATCATGTAATTTGGAGCATTCCTCCCACAGCCATACCGGCGCTGAAAGAGAGTGAAACTGAAAAACTCCAGGTCTCCACTCCAGTCCTAGATGATGCGCCGAGAAAGAGACGTTGCTTGCGGGGTTCCATCATCGACGGTGACCACGTCTGATTCAGGGTCAACAAAAACTGTTTGATGCGAAAAAACCGGTCTAGGACTGTATTTCGATTTTCGAGAAAACAGAAAAAATCGGTCGAAACCTGGTCAAAATTCAAAATTTGAAAATTCAGTGTCCACCGGTTTTCAAACCGGTAAACCGGACGGTTTGAGCGGCTAGCCCGGCCGGTTTTTGGAGAAACCGTTGCGGCGGTAAACCGATCGGTTTGGCTGAAAACCGGCCGATTTTGCTGAAAAACGGTCAAAAAAACCGGAAAAATGTTGTAAAATAAGAAAAAAAGGAAAAAAATCTAAAAAATTTTGGCATGACTTTTTCTAAATTCTTGCAATACATTTACACAATATATATTTTATCAATGAATAATAAACACACAATTTGACAATATATCCATACCAATGCAATCTATATTTCATATTCATACACAAAGTTTATACACAAAGTTGACACTTCACATTGAAATTATATTTTAATCAAAATAAGCCGTGTCGCACTCATCACTTGACATTATTTGAATTCCTCTAGTGACGAGCAACTCCGCTTTGAATTCATTTCAAGTTTGACCCGTCCAAGCAGAAGTTGTCTTCCATTGTGAGCGCAACATGTTATAAAATTTAGGTTTCTACCATTGGTACACCCATGTGGTCGTTAGTTATGAGCTATGATCACCTAAAAGATAATTGTATTACTCAAGACTTTAGTTGTATGAGGTATCACTGTCTGTTTCCGAGTGGTAAGTACCATATTGATGCTGCCTACCCTCCATTATGGTCCTCTGTGACTGTGGAGCCTCATAGTCTTGATCTTGTGTAGCATGGGTAAAGTCTGTCTCACCTGCAAAAGAAGTTAAGTGTAAGAGAAAAGTGTTATAATTGCTCATATGATGCGAAGATATCGTTACCTGTGAAATGATACGTAGTTGATGGTGGCTGGGAGTCAGGAACCACGTTCGCATCGCCTGGTGCATCTCTAAAATCTGTCCGAGAGCTACTGTCATTGGACTCCTGATAAGGTGGGCTTCGTCTGCCGTCTGAAAGTTGCCTAGAGGGGTGGGGGGTGAATAGTCAACCAAAAATAATTCTTGAAAGATCAAACTCGATGAACTGTCAGACCATCGGAGTCTCCAGTAATGTGTCGGATACTCCGGTAACCAGAATGTCCGGTAACTTGCCGGAACCTCCGGTAAACCTGAAACTTAGACGAAATTTGAATCTAAGCAAGTTTTAGCAAGATCTAGCAAATTTCACTTGAATCAAAAGATTGCAATATGATATAGGAACTATATCTAAGCAATTAGACAAGCTAGAAACTAGAGAGCAAATAGATTGGAGCAAATCTATAAAAATGAGACAGAAGAACAATATGAACTTGCAAGTAAGTAAAGAAAACGAAGAGACACAAGATTTTACTCCGAAGTTCGAGTTCGCAAAGGAACTCTACGGCTCCATTGAAAGGTCCACAAAGAACCGAATCTCACTCGATCCTTTCTCTCACTCAACCAACTACAAATGTGAGGTTGAGTTCTTACTATCACTCACCACACGATTTGGGAGCTCCCAGGCACGCCTAGTCGTCTAGGAGCAAAGCTCTAAAAGAAATGAACTCAAGTCGAAGCTCAACGATGCCTCAAATGCTCAATGGGCGTTGAATCACTTCTCTCTCAAACCCTAGCTCAAATCTTACAAGCTTAGGCCTTGGAAGGGAGTGGGAGAGTGTTTTTTGAAGCTCAAGAGAGTGCTTTTCGAGTGTGAGTCGCCAGCCTTCTCAAAAGGGGCTGAGGCGGTATAAATACTCGGGCTCCAAAAAGTAGCCGTTGGACTGGCTTCTGACTGACCGAATACTCCGGTACTTTGCCGGACACTCCGGTCCACCGAAGTCTCCGTCCATATGCCGGATACTCTGGTGAGGCCTCTCGGGTTGGCAGACTGAGCCACCGGAGTCTCCAGCACTATGCCGGATACTCCGATGAGCCCTCTCGGATGCGGGCTGCTAAGCCACCGGAGGCTTTGGCACTCTGTCGGACACTTCGGTAAGCCTTCTCGGGTAAAACCAGTAAGCCTTACCGGAGACTCCGGTAATGTGCCGGATACTCCGGTAAGGAGTCTCGGGTTGGATCAAGATTTGAGCATTTTTGGCACTTTGAGACCTCAATTTGAGTCCCCCTTGATAGTACGGCATACCTAGACTCAAGAAATGATAAAAACTAGTATTCTTTTTTGAGAAAAGGCTCCGTGACTTGATCAAGAAAATTGAGGGGTCTTCTTTTTCTTTCAGTATTCTTTTCTTCTTTTTGAAACTTCTCGGCTGTCAATACACTTAACAAATATCATTAGCTCTTTGAACGGTTCGTTATCATCCACCAAAATCCACTAGAGGGCCTAGATGCACTTTCAGCGTCTCCAGAATCTGTGAAGTCGTCGCTGGCCACTTCCGTACCTTTTTCTTTTCCTTTACCTTTACCTTTGCTTTTGCTCGTGCACCTTTTCTTTTTAGCACCTGTCTTTTTTCTTTGACGCTGGTGCTTTCTATTTCCTATGTGAGTGTCACCTACATTTTGTTCAGCCCATTCAGACATCGTTGCAGCACGAGACAACCGTAGCAACTGTCTACTAGCTTCATCAGTGCTCACTAGACGCGATAGCAGGGGAGTGTCACTCTCTGTGTCTTCTTCATCAAGAAAAGGATCAGCATTTGATCTTCCATGTTCTATCTAATCTCTCATTGGATTACAAGAATCATACAACGATAGCTCCATGAGACGATCAAAGAAATCAGCTTCTAGTAGTTTATATGTGAATCTAGCATCCCGCATTCGTATTCTGAGATTGTAGTTAACATACACCAATTTATGCAATTTGGCATGGGAGAGTCTGTTGCGTACCTTTGTGTGCACCAATGCGAATTTACTCCAATTACGCTCGCATCTGCTAGATGAAGCGTACTGCGACACTAGGCGCACAGCAAGCTTCTGAAGATTTGGTGTGTCACCATCAAACATGTGCCACCATTAAGCAGATGAAGTTTTCGTATCCACGGCTATCCTGCTGACCAACTCAGTTGCGAATGCACCTTGTTTTCTTTTCCAAATTTCTGCCTCCTGCAGCGCCGGAACACACGTATTGGTGGGTGCTATACGCGAAAATGCGTCTCGTAGATCATGCAACGTATTTGAACTGAACCCATATGAATAGTGCGCCCTTGGGTGCAACGCTCCAGCTGCACGTAATATAGCAATAATTAGATACGTAATAATCCTAAATGAAATGCATTAGTAGTTATATTGGTAAAAACAATTTTATCTGCATTGACAAATGTGTTATTACAAATATCATGCATCCGACGATTAATAACCTCTATGTACCTCTCGTACTCTCCATCATCATTGTGAAAAAGAGCTTGATATTCATTTTTTAATATATGATATCTCATAAGAATTTCACTTAAGTTAGGCGTTTTATCTTGATCAGAAAATCGAAGGAATGCAGATAATGGTTGTACGACATCAACCACATATTTCACTGCATCCCACCATGACATGCTAGCTAGGCATGAGTGTGCATATCTTCCCTCATCAGTGTTAGACCATCGACTTTCTAAGAAATTTTGGAAACCTATCCATGCCATAAACTTGTCCCTCCGATGATGCATGCTCTCAAGAAACATATAGTTGGTGTCAAAACAAGTTGCATTCTATCTCACCAACTCACCATCAATAGCATTCGTCACCATGGAGTGTAGCTGATTATGATTGTACAAGCAACGAGAAACTCTGCGAGCAGATTGTATCACAGCTTTGTGTTTTAAAAACTCACCAATGGTCTTTAGCATCAAGTTGGTTATATGTGGCACACACGATTGCCAGACAATATGATTGTACTTGTTCTTTAGGTGCTTGCACGTTTTCTTATAGTTCGAACCATTATCTGTAATAATCTGGACAATATGCTCTGGACCAATATCAATGCACACTTTGTTCGTTTTCTGCAAATGAACATGACATCAATCAATATTACAGTGGTGCAAATTTATTGAATGATCAATAGAAATAACATATGAACGTACTTTGAATATGAACTCTGCTGACTGGCTGTTTTTTGTAACATCAGAAGACTTGTGAAAAAACATGACACCGTTAGAGTAGATCATAAAATTTATCGAGCTCATCCCTGTAAGTCCAGTTCAAGAGTCGCACATGATAGATACACCATGCGTCAGCCACTTTAGCTTGAATTTCTCAAATTCCTTCTGAATATCTTCTTTGTTTTGATCAAGATATGTTCCATCTATTTCTCTGCCAGTTGGGCTAGGAGCATCCTCATCTGCAAACATAATAAATTGTGACCTAAATATGTGTAAACATAATGTGAACATAATAAAGGAAATAAAAGTTGCGTACCCCATCTCTGTGTATCTTTGATTGCGCTGATGAGGTACGGATTATCTGTCTTCCTATCAACAATGGCTTCTATGTGAAAGAATTTGGACCATACCTCTCTAATTGCTGACTTTGCTAGCTTGCTCTTTGCCATCCATGGACCAGTATCTATCCTGATTTGAACCCGTTCCCTGGAACTTGACTTCTGTGACATTGACCTTCTCATCATGCCAAACAATCCTCCACCACCACCTTAGAGGAAGCACCTGCACCTTGAGAGGAATCACCTGTACTTGAGGAACCACTGCACCCGAGAAAGCATCTGCACCCGACGAACCACCAACACATTGCTCGAACTGACCACCATACAGACGCTGTCGCTGCCGGAATTCCTCCTCCTCTCTAGATAGCTGCATGGCAGCCTGCAGGTCCTCATCATACTCCACATTTACATTGCCCTCAGCTGCAACATCTTGCTGTCTCAGGGCCTGTCTAGCTCACTCCTTCCTCCGCTCCGCGTTCCTATCAAGCTCCCGACGGAAATAGTCTCGCACCTCGGCAGGAACGTAAGCACAACCCACCACATTGCTTCCTCGATGTATCAAATGTTGCTTAATTCTCGTGGCATCACCCCCTCTCTTCACGCTCTTGCAATACTTGCAACGGAACCTAGGTACACATTTTCCCCGAGTTCCCAAACCGAATCCGGTTGATCCGCTATTTCTACATTGAACAATGCCTCAAATAATAACCATCTATGTTCGAAAGTTGCAAAAAAAATCCACTAATATTTGACAAAAACCAAAGGAAAGCAGAAAATCACCTTCTCGAACGAAAACCGCACGGATCTACCGGTAAGCCGGCTAAACCGAGCGGTTAGCCGTGCAAATCGGCCGGCTAGCCGTTGGCGCGGCTCTCTGGCGGCAGCGAAAAAACGGCGCCCGGCTAGCTGGTCCTACCGCTCGGCTAGCCGGTATTATCGGCCGACTTCGGCTTGCTCAAAGATGCGTACCGCTAGCTACGCATATCGGCCGGCTAGCCGGCTGTGCCGAGCGGTTCCGACAGTGAGGAACGCGCGGACAGGGTTCACGGGAGTATGTTTGAGGCGCTGGGTGCTTAGGGTGAATAAGGTGCCCTTTTCTATTTTTGTCTTCTAACTTTGATGATTTTTTTCGACATGTAAACTACACTATTTTTGAAAAATGATTCAACCAGATTGTTGTGCTTCCGATCTAGTTTTTTATCATATTTTTTATTTCAAAATCCATCAAATTTTTAAATTTCAAAAAAATTTAAATTCGAAAACCAGTCAACCGACCAAACCGGACCGGACCGGTTTGACAGGTTTTCGCGAAAACCGGTCCGGTTTAGCCGGTTTTGTGAACCCTGATCTGATTCCGGTCGTCGATCGAGGGTCACGTCGGATCCGCGCATACCTCGCGCCGGTCTCGCTTCAGCCATCCGGGGGAATTCCGGGTAAAAGGATTTTGTAATGATGTCCGTGGATATGATGATAGCATCCACTGTCGGTGCAGTTGTTGAGATTCGAACGCAAATGTTTCATGGAAAGATAAGTTATGGGAAATGAAACATTTAGGCACCTGCATGTACTGATGTACATAAGCGGAACAAAATACCGGACCCGACGTTCAATTTTTGAAAATTGAATTTGAGACCGGCGTTCGAATAAAAATGCTCGCCCCCCTCCCCAAATCGAGCAGATCCGGAGATGTCCCCCAGGAATGACGTGCCCATTGCCTCGGCCCTCTCCCTCCACGGCCCGGCCGCCGCCTCTCCACCCCGGCGTCCCCGTCCCCACCTCCGGATCTGCCGTCCTTGCCTCCGGTCTGGTGTCCCGGCCGCCGGTCACCCGTGCGCGGCCTTGGTCCGCCGTCTCCGCCATCGGATCCGCCATGGAGAACTCGAGCGGGTCACTGTCCATCGACGTTGAGCACCTCTTCTTCGGCGGCAAGGTGCATCCTCGCGCTCCTGCTTCTTAACTTTATTCCCGCAGTTTGATCACCCTTGCTGGGCCACCCTGTCCCCGCCGCTGTCGGCCCATCTTGTCGCAGCTGTTTGTGGGAGCGCCTCGGCGAACGTTGCCCCCACCTCGACGCCTTCTGGAGTCTGTATGATTGTTGATAGCATGGTATTAGGGATACTGTTTTAATCCTCTATATGGAAAGTTTCTCAAATACACCTATCTTTGGGTTAGGAATGCACTACATAGGCTAAACTTCTATGCTTTGAGCTTTGTCAAATCTGCCAGATCTTGTAATTCAAATAATTCTTATTTTAATTATGTTAATTAAGTAGCATCTTCGCCCTGCGCCTAATCTGCAGCAGTTCCCAATGGACTGCTCGCTTGCTTTTTAGAGCGCACTAGCAGTTCCACCTGCAAGTTTCCTTGATATATGTGGATCTTCATAGCCACCTTATTATAAACAGGATTACACATTAAGTATGTGTTGCTATTGTGTGAAAACATCCTTATGATGCTTTTAGGAATATTCCTTATTATGTGAAAAACATACTTTTAGGAATATAATATGGGGTTGTATAGCTTGTAAATATTCAGACAATGCCGCTCTGAAAATTTTGATTTTGTGGCTGTTATCTGTTTCTTCGTCAGATCATTCCTTTATTATGATGCTATATCTCAAATGATCGGCTTCTGTTCAAACTGTAGAATTTTAGCCAGTCTAGATTCATCACAAATATTTAGAAGGCACCGACTATTCGCTCTTAGTTCCAGGATTGTTGAAGAAGAAATATTTGTAGGCCAAGAAAATTCTGCAGAGGTACTCAATGATTTGGAATTTGAGTAAAAAGAAGTTACTGCCATTTAAAGACAAAGATGTATACAAGTAGAAATTACAACAACGTTCAAGCCAGTAAAAAGTTGTAATTTTGCTCACTTTCACTTGAATCATTTACGTGCTGTTCACCTCGGTAATGTGCATACTTCTATAGTTCAGCTGGAACGGGTCACGCACAAGTTGATGACAGGGCTGAAGCTGCTCCCGTTAACAACCTTCTTTTCTGATGTAGGAGCGATCTGAATGAGCTCCTGTATGAGCTATGGGGTGCGGTTGCTGATCTGTAAGGTGGTTAACTTGCGACGTGATGGAGCACAGGGTCACCTGCTACACATATATGCAGAATGGAGTGATATTCTGCAGCTACTGGAGCAGCTGTGGCACGTAGGCTCAATTTTGCTTGCCATTTTTCAGGAAGAAACATTGGCTAGGCTAGGATCATCTCTCAGTCCCTCACATACATAAGGAATGCCCACAATCTTATTTGATTAATTGCCCAAGATAGTTAATAAATGGAAAATTAATCAAACAGAGTAAATGAGTAATTCTGATATTCCTTGCTCCTTGAGGTGTATAGCAGGCTTAGCAGCTGATTGGAGTATTTCTCTAGTTCTACTTATGTGCCAACTTATTATAGACAGTACTATAATAACCATGCTAAGTGTAACTATTTGTATTTTCTTTTCTGGGTTCATAATTATTGATTCAAGTTCGCAAGTGTTGCCCATGTATGTTGGCATGTTTGATCACTTTAAGATACATTGCTCTCTTTTTTCTCAAATATGTAGAGATAAGCTGCATTGGTCCCTTTTATTTCTTAGATATGCATGAGTGCTGAGTTGCATTACAAAAATTGTTCGTTAATATTTTACAATGATTTTCATTTCCTATGAGAACACATTTAGATATACCTCACGTAAGATGGCAGTCTCCTTTTACCTCATGAGTTGTTCCAGCATATTGCTTTACTTAAATTTCTTGCCTTGAATTAAGATTATATTGCGTAACGTTACATTCAAAGTTGTGAAGTAAATCGGATGTTTGATATATCTGAGTTTCAGATTCAAAAGAGATTATGACAGTATAATTATCATATATCTACTACTTAAATGGGCATTTGGTGGCGTTGAGGCGTTCGTGTGCTTGAGTTAATATATTTGCTTGAACTAGTTAAAATTAAAGCAAGACAAAATAGGAATCAAAGCAAACTTAAAAGGTGACGAAAACACAGGAAGTGACCGTGGTGCAAAAAGAGAGAATATACGGAGTAGGTCCTAAAGAAAATTCGTGATCTGTAATCGTGGAACATGGCCGACCAAATCTACTTGTCCAAACGAACTTGACCGCCGAAAACTTTCCCCGGCGTCCTTGTTTCTCGGTTACAAGTCCCATCAGCATATTGTGAAGCGGGCCCAAGTCCGACACTGTTCATAGGCGCCGCACGTCAGGGTTCAAGTCATCGTTTGAACCGCAAAAACCGCTCGGAGCGGTTTGACGAAAACCGTTAAAATTGTTCGGTTTTTCGTTCAAAATTTAATTTTTAAATTTTGAGACGGTTTGAACGGTTCGAAAACGGTAAACCGCTCAGTTTTTCTGAAAACCGGTAACAGCGAAAACCGAGCGGTTTTTGCTAAATACCGCGAGATTTTTGCAGTAAATCGTTTGATTTATCTGAAAACCGAAAAATTAGTGAAAATTAAGAAAGTATATTAAAAAGTGCTAGAAAATTGGGTATGATCTATTCTAATTTCTTTTAATATCAATATTCACAATATACTTCATCCACAAATAAAAGACAGCTATTCATTCGTAACAAATTCAAAGTTCGGAACACAATAAATCCATATATACATGTTGTTCATTCACAACAAATCCAAAGTCCATACATAGTTTTCGAAGCACATTTTACTTGTAATTGTACTCCAATCAAAATATGCATTGTGGCACTCTTCACTTGAGAGGAGTTGAATTTCTCTAGTAGCTAACAACTCCGCTTTGAATTCATTCTAAGATTGTTCCGTCCAAGCAGTAGTTGTCTCCCATTGCGAGTATAACATGTTATAAAAGTCTGGATTTTGCGATTGGTATAACTATGTGGTGGGAGGTTGTGTGCTACGATCACCGTACGGATAATTGTAGTACTCATTACCATGGCTGTATGAGGAATCACTGTCTGACGCGAAATAGTATGTGCCGTAGTAATGCTGCCTCCCCCCATCAATGTCCTTAGTGACTGTGAAGCACCGTGGTCCTCATTCTGTGTAGCATGGGTATAGTCTGTCCCCCCTGCAAAAGAAGTGAAGTGTAAGATAAATAAGTCAAAATTGATCGTATGATGCGAAAAATTTGTTACTTGTGAAACAATGAGTTGTGACCGGTGCCTGTGACTCAGAAACCATACTGGTGGGTCTCCAGATGTAGTCCGAGAGCTGCTATCATTTGATTCCTAATAGACTGGGCTTCGTCTGGCGTCTTCAGAATCTGTGGAGTCGTCACTGTCTACATTCTTACCTTTCCCTTTGCTTCTTAACCTCATCTTTTAGCACTTTTTTTGTTCTTGCACTTTGAACCTTTCTCTTGCCTATGTGAGTATCACCCACATTTTGATCCGCCCATTCAGATATTGTTGCAGCACGAGACAAGCGCAGTAACTGTCTACCAGCGTCATCATCTGTAACAAGACGGCTGGGTACAGGACTGTCAGTCTCGGTGTCCTCTTCATCAAAAACAGAGTCAGAATTGGATCTCCCATGTTCCATCCATTCTCGAATAGGATTTGAAGAATCATACAACGACAGCTCCATGAGACGATCAAATGGATCGGCTTCTGGTGGCTTATATGTCCATGAAACATCACGCATACGGATCCGAAGGTTGTAGTTAACATACACCAGCTTATGCAATTTCTCATGAGATAATCTGTTACGCACCTTCGTGTGGATCAATGCAAATGTACTCTAGTTGTGCTCACAACCACTGGATGATGCACATTGTGAGACTATCCGTAATGCAAGCTGCTGGAGATGAGGTGTGTCACCTTTAAACATGTTCCACCAAGCTGCAGGAGAAGTATTCTTATCCACTGCCATTCTGTTGGCCAACTCAGTGCCGAATGAACCTTGTTTTCTTCTAAAAATTTCTGCCTCCTGCAGGGCATGCAAACACAATTCGGTTGATGCTATACGTGTAAATGCCTCTCGAATATCGTTCATCATATTTCGATCCATCCCGTAAGAATAGTGACTTTTTGGGTTCAAAGATTCAGCTGCACATGTAACAATAGTTAGATATTGTTGCAGTAGAAACAAAAAATACAACAATGTTTTTTTTAACTACGTATTACCTGCATTCACAAAGGTATCATTGCAAATGTCCACCATCCTATGATTTATAATGTCCATATACCTCTACATCTCTCGCTCATCATTCCTATAAAGGGCTTCGTACTCATTTTTACATAAATGATATCTGAGAAGTACTTCACTTAAGGTAGTGCTCTTGTCTTGATCAGCAAAATGAAGAAACGCATACAAAGGTTGCACTGCATTTACCACATGTTTCATTGAATCCCACCATGACGTGCTTGCTAGGCAGGAGTGAGCATGCCTTCCGTCCTCAGTATTGGTAAATCTACTATTTAAAAATATCTCAGAACTCATCTATGCCATGAATTTTTCTCTCCGACGAAGCATACTCTCAAGAAACATGTAGTTTGTGTCAAAACGTGTTGTATTCTATCTTATCAACTCACCACCAATAGCATTGGTCATCATAGAGTGCAATGATTATGATTATACAACCAACGAGAAATGTTGCGAGCTGACTGTATCATAGCTTTATGCTCTGGAAACTCACCAATAGCCTTTAGCATCATGTTGATTGTATGGGCCACACATGGTTGCCAGACAATATGAGAATACTTGTTTATTAGCAGCTTGCACGCCTTTTTATAATTTGAACCATTATCTGTAATAAACTGCACAATATTGTCTGCACCTACATCAATGCATACCTTATTCATTTTCTGCACAAGAATGTTTCATTGTTCAAAATACCATTGGTACAAATAAAACAAATAGTGCACAAGATCCTACGATTGTTCAAATATCATAGCTGCAAATAAAACAAACAGTGCTATAGAATAAACATATGTCTCGTACCTTGAATATAAAGTCCGCAGATTGGCTGTGCCCAGAAACATCACATGAGTTGTGAAAAAACATGACACCATTACAGTAGATCATAAAGTTTATCAAGCTCATCCCTGTTGGGCCAGTCAAAGAGTCACACATAATCGTGACACCGTACATCGGCCACTTCATCTTGAATTTATTGAATTCTTTCTTGATGTCTTGCTCGTTAGCATCAAGATACGTGCCATCTATTTCCCTCCCAGTTGGACTAGACACGCCCTCACCTGCAAATATCATGACACACGACATAAATATGATAACATATAACGAAATATGTAATACAATAAAATAAAGGTCTCGTACCCCATTTCTGTGTCTTCTTGATAGCACTAACAAAGTATGGACTATCGGCTTTTCTACCAGAGATGGCTTCTGTATGAAATTTTTTTGACCATGCACGTCCAATGGACGACTTTGCTAGCTTGCTCTTCACCGTCTATGGACCTGTATCAATTCTAGTATGAATCCGTTCGTTACCTGACCTCTGTGATGCGGACCTTCTCATCATACCAAACAATTCAGACCCAGCACCTCCCTGCGACGAACTAGAAGCACCTTGCGATGAACCAACACCAGCACCACCACTCTCAAACTGACCACCATATGAACGCTGACGCTGTCGGAAGTCCTCCTCCTCTCTAGATAACCTCATGGCAGCCTGCATCTCTTCATCGTCCTCCTCATTGACATTTCCTCCACCTGCAACCTGGTGCTGTCTAAGGGTCTGTTTAGCTCGGTCCTTCCTCCGCTCGGCGGTTCTATCAAGCTCTCGGCAAAATTAGTCCCGCACGTCCGTGAGAACAAGAAGACACCCAAGTACGCTGCTTCCACGATGTGCCAAATGTTGCTTGAATCGTGTGGCACCACCCCCTCTCTTCACGGCCTTGCAATATTTGCAACGAAACCCGGGATACACGTTGTCTCTGTGCTCCCAAACTGAATCGGACTGATCTGACATCTTACAACCAACAATTCCTGAAAATGAGCAACTATGTACTAAATTTGATAACAAAGCGACCAATATTTGAAAAAAAAACACACAAAAACAACCATCTCACCTTCGCTGCCACGGAAACCCAGTAGATCGGACGGCTTTCCGCGCTAATCGGGCGGCTTACCGCGAAAATCGCGCGGTTTACCGGTGGCGACGGCTAACCGTCCGAGTCGCGCGGCTAGCCGCTTCTGGAGAGCGGCTTACCGCTTTAACCGGGCGGCTTGCGGAGCGCTCGACGCGCGCGCGGCTAGCCGTGCTTACCGCGCGGTTAGCGGCTTCTCCGGCGCGGTTTG
>BCLG01005566.1:0-24747 GCA_001602295.1 Zoysia matrella | reverse complement strand
TGTCGTTGTTAAATAAAAGAAAATATCTATTTTTGGGTCCTACTGCAATGTGGATTGATTGCTTTTGCTTTCTATTTCATGCAGTAGATAAGTTTTTTCCCCCTTTCTATTGATGTTCAAATCTGTTGTACTTCTCTAATTGTCTTGATCTGCAAATCTGTTGTACGTCACCATTCCATTTACGTTCAACCTGCCAGCATGTTAGAACTTGAACTATTACAATAAAAACGAGCATATTCAATATGCAGCTAGAAACCAAATTTGAGCAGGTGGAAATATCCTCAAGAAGATTTCTTCCATTTTTTTCTAAAGATAAAAACCTACAGATCAGAAAGATGCTGTATGACCACATCTAATTATTTTTAGTTGCAAACTTCAAAGAAAACTGTGCTAATTTATGATGTTGTAAATGACGTATTAGACCCTCTCTCTCTCTCTCTCTCTCTCTCATTTTCAATTGCAGAAACCTCTAGGGTTATTGTCATTGTTGGATGAAGGGTCTACATTCCCAAAGGCAACAGACCTTTCCTTTGCTAACAAGCTGAGGCAGCAATTAAGTAGTAACTCTTGCTTTAAAGGTGAACAGGGAGGTGCTTTTAAGATTTGTCATTATGCTGGAGAGGTTGGTGGATCCTAACGGTCATTTACCTATCTATTTCTTCAGTGCTCTCTACATCATCAAAACTGCTCATTCAACTATCTGTTTGCCTCTTCTGCTGTTGAAGCTTGTCTGCATGTTGCTTGATAACTGTACTGATTATGCTTACAGGTGACATATAATACAACAGGGTTCCTGGAAAAGAATCGGGATCTGCTGTACCCTGATTCTATCCATTTACTGTCATCATGCAAATTTGAACTTCCAAGACATTTTGCCTCGGTCATGGTCGCTGATTCTCAGAATAAATCAACTTTATCACGGCATTCAGTTGTTGAAAAACAAAGTGTCGTCACCAAATTTAAGGTACTGATTTCTATCATTCATGCTTCCATGTATTCGAAATCTTTTTGTCGGGGAATAGTTTGTTCGATTATATAATATGTACAGTTCTTGGCGGTGGTTTTAGTTCTTTTTCGGTAGCACCTCAATGCATTCCCTTGTTATGTATGTAAAGCTGGATTCCATTGATCCATTTCCATATTATGTTATATATCCAGGTTCAACTGTTCAAGCTGATGCAGCAATTAGAGAACACGTCTCCTCATTTTATTCAATGCATTCAGCCAAATAGCAAACAGCGCCCCAGATTATTTGAGCATGATTTTGTCTTGCACCAACTTAAATGCTGTGGTGTGCTTGAAGTTGTTCGGATATCAAGAACAGGCTATCCAACTAGGATGACTCACCAACAGTTTGCTGAAAGGTTGCTATTTCACCGAATGTAGCTTTACAGAAATTCTTGCTTATTCTGTTTCAATACCATGTAGTACCTGACTTACAACTGTCGTATAATATGCAGATATGGATTTCTTCTCTTGCGTTCTGTTTCCTCTCAGGATCCACTTAATGTTTCAATTGCTGTATTGCAGCAGTTAAATATCCACCCAGAAATGTATCAAGTTGGCTACACGAAATTGTTTTTCCGTACAGGACAGGTACAAAACAACAACCATTCCAACCTTTTTCATCTTTCTCCAAGAACATACAAAAGCTAAAATAGTTTACTTTGTGATAATTTTTGTTCATTTTATTGATGTTCCTTGTTGATTATTCTGTAGGTTGCTGTGCTGGAAAATGCTAAAAAGCAGATACTCCATGGAACCCTTTGTATTCAGAAACACTTCCGTGGGTTGCAATCTCGAGGGGGTTATCGAGAACTGAAGAAAGGAGTGATGACTTTGCAGTCATGTAATGCACTTGTTTCTTTTCCTCTCCTTTTTTTTTTCAGCACATTCCTAGATCCTAGTACTTTGACCTTTTCCGGCATGTGAAATTTTAAGTTGAATATACCTGTTCAGTTTCAGCAGACTGATGCTGGTCATTTTTCTTGATTCTTGTACTGTGCTGATCTGCAGTTGTACGGGGTGAAAGAGCTAGAATACACTTGGATGGTATTGTCAAGCGATGGAAAGCAGCAGTCCTGATACAGAAGTATGCTAGGCGTCGACTTGCAGCTACCGTGTTTAATGATCAACTTAAACATATCATTTTACTACAATCTGGTAATTTATGTGATATAAAAGGCCTAATAATATCATATCATCCTATAGTAGGGCATGCATCTAATCATGTGTTTCCATATGTTAATGCAGTGGTGCATGGGTGCCTGACCAGGAAAAAATACCACTGCCTGCAGAATAAAAAGGAGTCAAAGGTTACTAGCAATGTTCAAGGGGAAACAAGGAAGACTATTTCAGAATCGAGGGAATGCACTGTGAGTTCTATGCTAAATGTCCTGTATCTTTATCTATTATGGTCTCCCAATTGGCTTTGCATACTCATTTTGTCCAGCACTCCACGTCAACTGAAGGATTTGCTCCTAGCAGACATCTGTCTGAAATTTGCATGATCATGGTTAATTTCTATGTCCTGATTTTCGTTGAGGGTTGAGGATAACTGGATTTGGTGGATTCAACATTGTGCTGCCGGACTACAATGACCAACAGGGCCGTTGCTCCTTAGCGACAGTTACACTGGGTCCGATTTGTTGCTGTTCATGCCCTGCCAAGAACAACCTTGAGCCTGCTAGCAAATCGAAGAACAAGTGGACAAGCAAACAACACATGAATCTTGTCCAATGGTGGATTTGATACACTAGGCTACAAGGAAGCAGCTAGAGCTAAACTTACAAAAAAAAGTGTTAGTGGTGGCTGTTAGGACCTATAAGTAGATGGGAGGACCACAGGGGTGCTTTGGTTATACTCAAACCCTAGGATGTGTCCCTAATGGGCCCAACTTGATACGCAATCCAATGGGTCAAAATACGGCAGCCTAACGGATTCTATGTGCCCACATGTTTTGGCGATTCCCTTTGACTTATAAGGAATTTTGAGATTAGGCCGGTGTTGTCGCAAAGGTTATCCTCTTAACTTTTCAACCATATATAAAACATAATAACAGAGTCTATATGGTACCTAGGCGATTTTTGTGCTTCCTGCTCCTGGATTCTGAGTTGGACTTAACTCGATACGAAGTAGGTCTCCAACTTGGCTTGGACAGCCTTGATGGTCCTGTCATAAGGTAGAAATCTATTTGAAAATCATCACTAGAATTATATAGTAGCGAGTGAGCTCACTGTTGTGAGAATAGGTCTTTGTATTGAATCGATGATTGTGACTGACTCCAATAAGGTATGTACATGGTCAGATCCATTTCAAAGTAGACTCTGACCGACTCCAATAAGGTATGTACATTGTCAGATCCGTTTCAAAGTAGGCTTGATGAGTTTTCCACGAGTACTAGGATGCCCAAATCGAAGTCTTTGAAGCCGTGGTAACCGTGACAATTCAATGTTGTCCTGAAGTCCAAATCCAAGTCCAACTCTAGTCATAGGCATGGTTGTATCCATAGAATTAATGTCATCGTCAGCAACCCAGTGGAATTTCTATTATTTGTTATGCTCAATTGCATTTTTAATAGTTGAGAAGTTCCCGTTACAAGATATGGAATTGCCAACTGGACACAGGTGTGAAAAGTACAGCAGTTCCTAATATATCATCCAATGGCAGGAAACGAATGGACACAATCTTCAACAACCAGTCATAATAGAGCTTCAGGGCCGTATTTCAAAAGCTGAGGCGGCATTGCGGGACAAAGAGGAAGAAAATGTAACGCTGAAACAACAATTAGAACAGTATGAGAAGAAATGGTCGGAATATGAGGCCAAAATGAAGTCTATGGAAGAGGCATGGAAGAGACAGCTCTCTTCCCTACAGGTAATATATCTGCGGTGTATTTATCTTTTTGTTGGTATAATAGTTCAAGCGAACGGATGCACAAATTTGGAAACATAACTTTATCGGTTGGAGAACTGCAGATGATGTGTTAACAAGCCCTGTACTATTAAAGGGAGAGTGGTACTTTTATATCAAATCCGGTCATGCTCATTAGAAATTTAAATAATCGAATCGTTATATAAGAGTTGTGTGTGATATGAAGTGTGCATCAATTTTTTTTATTTTGTTTTATTAGATGCATAGTTTAAATACGTTCCTATGTATTTCTTCCAGCTGAGCCTTGTGGCAGCTAAGAAGAGCTTGGCTTCTGATGAATTGGCCACCCGTGTCGCTAGAAGTGATGCTGCTCAAACAAATGCCCAGTATGATTCAGAAGATACATTGTCCGTGGGGACTCATACACCTGAGGCAACAGAGCGGAGACACCAGAACTACAATCCAGAATCTGAAGTGTCTGCTGGAAACTCAGATAGGCGAGTAAATGCCGTGAACCACTTAGCAAAGGAATTTGAAGACAGGCGGCAGGTCTTTGAAGATGATGCTGGCTTCCTTGTTGCAGTCAAGTCAAGCCAGGTTGGTTCAAATATGAACCCAGACGAGGAACTCCAGAAGCTCAAGGACCGGTTTGCTGCATGGAAAAAAGACTACAAATCCCGGTTGAAGGAGACAAAGTTAACTCTTCAAAAGGTTGGCAGTCATAATGAGAAATCCCGGAAAAGATGGTGGGGTAAGAAGGGCACAAAGTGAACTTGCAAGATAAATTCAGATCTTCCCCACATTTTTGTGCCATCGGGTCAAGTCAAGTGACAAAGAATAGCAGAGCAGGAGAAGAAATCGCTCCGGCTCTTCTCTTCATTGCAGGCCTGATGAAGTGATGATGACCTCCGTCGGTGGCGATGCTGTTATTCATCTGTGTTGATATTGTCGAAAGGATGATCGAGGTCAATCAAAATTTCTGTACATGTATATTAGTCCTTGAGTTGTCGGTGTATGTATGTCGTCATGTAAGTAGCCATGTAAGTAGAGCGATTGACCTGAAATATGGAAGGGTAACTGAATACAGATTATCCGTCATGAGTGAATAGACAAATGTGATAGCAACACTGTAAAAGGTGTACGTGTACAGATGGAAACTGCTAATTTGAAAAGCATTTTACTCCGGGCTTCCATGTGTGCCACTCTGAAAAATGTTATCCCTGTTTTTAGTTTTACCCGAGTTTTTAAAGATTCTGAACCGCTGCCGATCACTTTTCAACCCCGAGTTGGCCAGAGGAACCTCTGTTAAGCAGTGCGGTGCATTTTATACAGTTTCGAGGCAGCTGAAATTTGTCAAAATGGTATAGCTGAAATGGAAGGAAACGATCATCTGGATGGTACTAAATCAGCATATCAACTATTCAGGACCCATGATACAAAACTCGTGACAGAAGCACAAACACAGGCCAAAACTCCTCCAATACATTCCTGAATTCTGACATCACACAATATCTGCCGTCGTTCATGGTACAAGTGTAACATCACAAGCGAGTAGTCTACAATGGCGGCCGGGCGGATAGCTTAAGATCCCGGCGCGAACTTGGTGGCGTAGACCCATGCGTTGTTGGCGACTGGGTCGTCGAGGTGGTCAAGCAGGTTCTCCAGCGGCCCCTTGCCGGTGACGATGGCCTGCACAAAGAAGCCGAACATGGAGAACATGGCGAGGCGGCCGTTCTTGATCTCCTTGACTTTAAGCTCCGCGAAGGTGACGGGGTCATCGGCGAGTCCGAGCGGATCGAAGTACTGGCCACCAGGATACAGGTTGTTACCCTCACCGACGCCGTCGAGGCCGTTGATGCGGAACCCCTCGACGAGGCCCATGAGCACGACCTGGAACCCCAGCACGGCGAGGATGCTCTGCGCGTGCACGAGGTTGGGGTTGCCGAGGTAGTCGAGGCCGCCCTCAGAGAAGATCTGCGCGCCGGCCTTGAACCAGACGGGCTCCTTGAAGTCGACGCGCACCCACTTCTCGAGCACCTCCGGCGTGATGCAGCCCAGCGCGCCCAGCATCGCCCACCGCCCGTGGATCACCTCCAGCGCCCTGTTCCGCGCGAACGCCTCCGGGTCCGCGGACAGGCCGGCGGTGTCCCAGCCGTAGTCGCCGGGGAACTCGCCCGTCAGGTACGACGGCGTCTGCGCCGAGAACGGGCCCAGGTACTTCACGCGGTCCGGGCCGTACCACAGGTCGTTGCCCTGCAAACGTGTGCGGAGTCCTTCTCGTTAGAGATGAACCCATGCTACCGATATCCAACAACTGGTTGTCGCTCTGCAGGCGCCTACGAGGAACGTACCATGGTGATCCGGCCCCCGGCCGCGGCGGCGACGTCGCGGAGGGGCGTGGCATTGCCGGCTCCGCGGCCCTGGCCGAGAAACGGCGTCTTTGCGGCGACGACGCGGGAGGTGGCGGCGGCCATGACCGTCGGTGCCATCTGCTGCTCCGGACGCCTGGTCTCGCACTCACTCTCGCTAGATGGTTCTGCTGGTGTGTCAAGTCGAGAGAGGTGTTACGTGGACGTATTTGTAGCATTGGTCCTCTGCTGCGGGGAAGAAGGGAGCCAAGGAGAGAAGAAGCGCGGCGCGGAGGACAGCGATTGGAGCTCCGGCTGTGAGGCGGAGATTTCTGGATTTGGCTCCGGCCAATCACCGCGAGCCATCGGATTTCGGAGGCAGGGCGCTGCCATCTCGGATGGCTTGAGATCCTGCGGGCTATCTGCTTCGGGACAGGCAAAGTGGGCTCTTGTTGCTGCGTGAGGTTGGGCTGGGCTGGTAAACAGCTTTGGAGGCCCAATGTTCAACATGGACCCTGTCCCCTGGTCCCTATCTCACGGTAACGCTACTGCGAAACAAGTCATATCGTACTCTCTCAACTATTACAAGAGATCTTCATGTTTGCGAGCTTTCAGAAAAACCGATTGGTTAACCAGTGCTTACGGAGAGTAAAATGTCCATGTTCTGTCGGAGAGATCGTTTTAACTCCCCGGTGTCAATGATAGCTGCTAGTAGCATCGATCGATGAGAAGGATTAACCCGGCCATGCGCGCGCACTGGTCACTGCTGCTTAATTCTGCGCAACAAGATGCTGCTAGTACATGCGAGTTCCCTCGAATGATTTTGTGTGCCTAACCCTGCGCCACGTTACTTTTCACTGTTCGTCCTCGCACGCTAACACCGACAGACACCTCAACCGGCAAGTGAACCTGCCGATGTTTTCTTTATACATGCCCCTGGTCCACGAGTCCGGCCGGCACTGGTGGTGGTAGATCGATCTCGAGCGCACGACAAACGAATGAATCTTCGCGATCGACCGAGAGAGGTGCCGCAGGAAAGCGGAAGGAAGCAAGCGATCTCTAGCTTCGTCGTCCCATCGGCAACACCAAGGGAGGGACACCTGTGGCAACACATGCCTAGGCGCAAACCGAAGTCGACACATACGATCACAGCACGCATGATATGATAACCTTGTTTAAATCAGCGTGTTGATTAGTTGCGTGATTGTGCTGTACGTTGTCCAGGCATATCTCGCAAGTTGGTCTAGGGGCGCGGTGTAAAATTAAAAAAGTTATGACTTTGATTAGCAAGCATGTCCACCGAATTCGTTGGCGGCATCAGTCACCCCCTGACTCAGCGCCTGGCCGCGTACGATGATAACGCTGGGGGGCAGGGGCAGGCACCCCCACCTGACTCGACTCGATGACAGTTCATTACTGGACCAGCTGTTTGGGTATTCACTCTCTCACTGACGTGCTCCATGTGCCAAATTAAAGCAAACGATTATGGTTTTTTTGTGTGTCATTCTGAAATGCACAAGGTTCTCAGTCGAATATTCCATTGGAAACCATCACAAGTCAACATAACTGCAGGCTGCAGCTCGCTGATTGCTAGCAGCGTCCCGGTGCCCAGGCCCCAGGGCACAGCGCCACCGCCGCCTCTTGCCTTTTTGTCCCTTCCGTCTCTCAAGCAATATTCCATGTAGATACAAGTCATAGGTCTATATATGTGTTAGATATTTGTATGTTTGAGTTATTAGTTACTGTAGGTTTTTTATGCTTTTCCTTCTCTCAGCCTCAGGTCTATATACAGAGGTAGTATCTTACAATTACAGGAAAAATCCCTTATGAATTGATGAATTGGTGAAAAATGATGATGGAATCCGCACAAGACAACACGGAGAGTGTAACAAAAGCTTCTCCAATCGATATTTCTTTCTTTCTTTTCACTGGTTCAAGTCTACTAGGGGAAAGGGTCCTCTCCTTCTTTCATCAGCGGGGATTTGGTTGATTTTTGTTTGTAAGATTGGACATGTGACAGTGGTTTCTAAGGCGATGGATGTAGCGGCTTCAACAAAAGTTCGAAATCAATTTGACCGTGTCTCTGTCGCAGCATCAAATCGAAGAGGTGATTATGAAGGTGATTTAAATAAGGATGACGTGGATAAATTTGCTTTAGGATATGCATCGAGCCGACTGCTGTATGTAGGCACTTCTGGCTTCAAGGTTCACCACTTGCAGACATCCGTGGACTGTACGAACTTTTTACTGAATTATATTTGCTATAATTTGATGGCAACTTCACACGAGGTAGTGAACATGCTTGACCTATCCACAAGAGCAGAGTGTCCACGCTGCCAAAAAATATGGTAGAGATAAATCACTGTGTCGTAATGTCGTGAGCGTCATTACACGAGGCCATTGTTACAGTTCTCGTCATCGGCATCTGGGGCAGCACACGACGCCGCGAGGTACTGGTTGTTCTCCTCCTCGTCCATGGTGTCCGACATGTTCCTCCCCCTCGTCTCCGGCAGGCAGACCACGAAGAGGCCGAGGCACCCGATGCAGAGCCCGAACACGCCGAACGACCAGAAGCTCCTCTCGCGTCCGAGCGCGACGAGCACGGGCGCCACCACGCCGCCCAGCACCAGGGCCTGGCGCACCAGCCCCACCGCCGAGTTGCGCACGGACGTCGGGAACAGCTCGATGGAGTAGATCAGCGACACGTTGAACGCCGTGCACGTCGCGCAGAAGGAGATGATCTCGGAGGCCATGCGCCCGGCGCCCTGCGGGATGGCGACGCACGCGAGGCTGAGCACCCCGGCCACCACGGTCACGACGACCAGGGAGATCCGCCGGTTGATTCTGCCGATGAAGAGCCACACCAGGAGAGAAGCCGGCAGCTCGGCCAGCGCGTTGTACGTGACGCTGAGGTAGAGGTTGGATCCCAGGTTCCCGACGTTGAGTGGCATGCCGTAGTAGACCATGCCGATGCCGAAGCTGGCCGTCATGATGGCCGCCAGCCTCCGGAGCGCCCACGGGCGCTCCCACATCTCGCGCAGCGTGTCGAACACGCCGCCACCGACGTCCCCGTCGTCCTCCGGCATGATGCACGCGTGCAGCATGGAGAAGCTGGACGTGACGCTGTTGCCGTTGAGCGACGCGATCTGCATCAGCGTCTCTATGGCGTCCTGCTTCCGGCCGCGCACGAGCAGCCACCGCGGCGACTCCTGGACGAACGCGTAGAGCAGCATGGAGTAGCACAGCCCCGGCACGGACGTCCAGAAGTACATGCTCCGCCACGACGCCTCACGCAGCGTGTAGGCGAGAGCCGGGAGGGACAGGAACCCGATGGTGAAGAAGAAGAACCCCGCCACGCTCACCGTGTCGCGCCACCGCTTCCCCACGAGCTCCGTGGACAGGACCAGCGTGCACGTGCCGACGATGGACCGGCCGAACCCGGACACGAACCGCAGAGCGGCGTACGCCCAGATGTTGGGCGCGAACGAGGTGAGCACGCCGGCGGCGGACATGGAGACCAGCGACACGAGGAGCATCTTCTTGCGGCCGAGGAACGAGTCCGCGAGCGTGGCAAGCACGAAGCCGCCCGCCAGGCAGCCGGCGAAGAACGACGACGCCGGGAGAGAGACGAGCGCCGGGCCGGCGCACTTGAGCGCCCACTCGGACACCATCGACGTCTCGGCCGGCCGGTCCCACGCCCACGCGCCGGACGGGAACGCGCACGGCGAGGCCGCGTCCAGAGAGCAGGACCCACCGTCCGTGCAATGCCACCGCGGCTCCGCGTCCGTGAACACCGAGATGAACACCTGCTGCGCGTCGAAGGCCCACGCGAAGGCCAGGAAGATGGCCTTGAACAGCTGCATTTTGCCCGTGTTGCCGATGTAGTTCTCGACGGCGTCGTCGATGGACGGCGCCTTGGGCGGCTTGAGCTTGGCCTTGTGGTGGCTAGTCAGGAGCGGGGCGGAGGCCGTGTCGGCCATTGCCACGGTGGCTGGATGCGTGGACGTGTGAGTGTCTCTGCGATTGGCTACTCCAAACTTGGTGGTCTGAGACGATGCGCGGGAGGCGGCATTTATACGGACCGCGGCGAACCATTTCAGGGATTAGTATATAGTTTGGCACTCTGACAGGGAGCGGTTTGCGTTTACTACATATTCTGCTGTTCGAGATCTATCCGTCCGCACGCTGCTGCACGGAAACCAGAAGCGTTTTTGATTGATTTGATTTTATTCCGTCCCTTCTTTTTTTTTTCCTCCCCGGGGAGGATTCATGGATTCCCTTGCAATGATTGTATGGGCGCAGCGAATTTGATTGGTGCAAATGGTCTTCTTTTTCTTCTCCTGCACTTTTTTGGGATGAGCAAAACGAGAAACATATTGGTTAATTGATCTACAACAATATATGAGTAACTAATTAACAGTGTTCTTCGCAAAAGAGAGGGAAAAGGAGTTACTAGTAGTGTGTTACTATCCCAAATGAGGAATTTTGCGAGTTTTCAATTTTTTTTTAATTATCTCCAACGGGGTTGATTTGAGTATAAACTCTCCAATACAAAGAGGCGCATCCAAACGCCAAAGGACTGAACGTGTTGCTGGTTCATGGTTGCAGTAATCTGGGCAGTTGGTTAAACAATCTCCAAAGCAATTTAGTACTTTCTCAGATTTTAAAATATCGACGCTATTGACTTTTAACATTATATACTTTGTATTTGATTGTTCGTCTTAATTAAACTCCAAACGACTGAACGTGTTGCTGGTGGGAGTAATCTGGGTTGCTGGATCATGGTCTGAGTAATCTGGGTTGTTGGTTAAGAAACCTCTCCAAAGCAACATGAGTGCACAGTCAGCATGGGTCGCTGGTTGCAGTAATCTGGGTTGTCGCCAGATTGTCTGCGTTATCGTACAACAGCTGTACGTAGATCTCGTGGAGGTTTGTACGTGACAAAGTGCCGAATTATGATATCCGAACCTGTGACGTGCATTAATCGTCCAGGGGCCACAGAAAACCCCGTGTTCCCTAATCATTTTCCAATACCGCGATATTTCTTTTCTTTCCTACGATTTTCTCAGTGCTCCCTTTTTTTTTACTAGTGTTTTCTTACTGTTCCCTAGTACTAGTACGTGCAAATTTTCGCTCTAGAGGGCAGTCCGGGGATTTCTTGCGGCGCAAGCTAAGCGCCCTCGACGTCCATAACGCTTAAACTAAAGAGCAATTAGCTGGATTTCGGACTATTTAATTTAATCTACTACCAGATTCTAGCTAATTCGATACGGACGCCCGAAACTTCTTCATATGATGAGCTGCAATTTGGTTCGCGATTTGGAATCGGCTCGAGGGGTGCACCATCATCATCACCTTGTTGTGTGCTGATGTGCGACGGAACGGCGGCAGGCGCGAAAAGGGAGAAGGGAACACGGGCAGCACATGGCCCACGCGTACCCTAAAGTACAATGATTGAATACTAATATCCCCGAGCCCAGTCAGATCCCACACGGCCACCAGCCTAGGCTGCCCTGCCCCGCGGTGCCTGACCTGGCTGCTGGTTGGTTCTCGATCGGTTTGCCGCCGACCCTTCCTTATCCTTGGTTCTCCGGCCGCGGGTTTTGTTGGGGGTCGTCTCAGCATTGCGTCTGCACGCGCCGCCGAGACGAGGTGCTGAGGCCGTCCGCTCCAGCTCAGCCAACTTGCGTTGCCGATGGAGGGACGGATGGATGGATCCCTTGCTAGCTTCCGCGCAGCAGCCACCGCGCGCTGTTGTTCTTTGGGCCCCGTGGTTTCCCGTCCCTCCGTTCCATGCTGATCGCTCGCCACCAGCTCCGATCCGTTTGTCTCGACTCTCGTGGCCTGGGGCGGGCGTACTCATGTAGCAGGGCCGACAAGGCAGCTGGGAGGATATCGCTCGCGCGCGTGAAGCCGACTCGTGTGTGCGCGTACCGCGAGCGCAAGTTGCACGGCGTATCGATCGTGTCGTCCAGCCGATTATTTTTGGTCAATCATTCGAGGTGTGTGAGTTACAGCTCGAGGTGATTACGTCCTCACAGTTTCTTTATCAGGCTAGCTAGCTTCTGACGAAGACGATGAGCGAAGCACGCATGCCATTATACTAGTGGTCCTATACTCTGTGTGTAGCAGTTTTTATCGCAACGCAGCACCGCATCCGCTTCGTCCGTCACCAGATCGATCCGTCGTCAACTGGTGCGCCGCAAGGTTGGCCAGTAGAGTATAGTTGCCGTGACGACTGACAGTACCGTTGATCTTTCGCTAACAGCGGCAGGAGGCTAGCTAGGAGCGGTGGGGATTGGGAGACGGAGGGAGGGAGATAGATCCCGAAAGATTCAAGCACTACCACACGGGCCTCCTCCGACTGGACGCTGACTCAGGCTCCGCGCGGTCGCATTCGCGTCATCTCCCCCACCAGCTCCCGCCCGCCAATCCGATGGAGGGAGAGAACTCCGGAGTTGTCCGGTTCCAATCATGCCGGCCGGCCGCTTTCCGTGATATTATCGGTTGTCTGTTTGCCGAGCGCGGTGCCTTCCGTGCTCCCTCGTCCGGGCTACCCGCGGCGGTGTATCCTGGCCTCTAACGAAAGAGCTGGAAACGGAACGATTTTCGCAGCGGCACGGGTCGATTGGCTGGTCTTGCTTCCCACCTTGCTAACATCAGAAGGGGGGGTGGTGGTGGTAGTGGTGCGTGCTATCGGCTGGCACTGCCCGTTTCGCGATCCAGACCCAGCGACCGGAGTTTACGTGATTTGAGGCCTCGGCGGCCACTTATTGGGAAAACGAAATGACGAGCCCTCTTGTGGTCACGAGCCATGGTGGATCCTAGTCCTTTGAAAGCGCCGGGCTTGTTGAAATGGAAACGAGCTAGGGGTAAGAGACAGAGGATGAGGATTAGCGTTCGGTTCCGGCCTGCAACTGGAGATCGACTTCAGATTGTTTCTGCCTCCAGGGACTGGATTCCTTGATGTTAACGTACACATTCACCAGGATGCTTCGCGAATTGTTGAAGGCCTGCTCGCTTCGTATTATTTTTGCTGTGCTTTGCTTTGCTGCGGCAGCCGCGACGTGTAAATTTACTGTAACTTCAACTGTGAACAGGACACAGCGAAGCAATAAAAATCTGAAGCGGGCGCGCCCTGAGGCGTGAGCAGACATGGGCCTACGCTGGCGTCGACTCGGCCTTGCCGCGGCCACGGCCACAGCCTACGTGAAATCGGGGAGAGGATGGGCTGGGCCTCCGCTGGCGCTGAGCGCCTGGCGCCACGCCCGACGAAGCGGTGCGCGCCTAACGTGAACCGGGCACCTGCGCTGCGTCCCCTCTCGGCCGGCACCATCCATCCGCGGAGATCCCGGATTCATGGTCGGCCGCACCGCGCGCCCATCGAGACTTGGGAAGTGGCGCCGCCCGACCGGCGCACGCGCCGACATCCTCTAGCCTTTGCCGAGGCTCGACGCGGCCCAGAAGCGTGGCGGCTGCTCGCGGGCGCGGCGCCCGCACTCTCGGTCCTGCCGTGACACGTTCGGAAGGGAGGCTGTGGCCGCTACATGCGTCATGCGTCGTGGAGCCTTGGGCGGTGGCGGTTCCGGGAGCGGAAGGGTTGCTCGTGTGAGGTCCAGTTGCTAGTAGCTGCGCCCAACGGAACTGAACAACGGCCGCGGAGAGCCACCCGGAGTAAAGGTGGAGATTTACGGTCCAACTCCAACCGCACTACCCGGGTGTTAGTTGGCATTGACCATGTCCGTGCTACCGTATTTGACCTGCTGACCAGGACTGGGTCAAAGGCAAAACTTTAAACAAACTACACGTTTAAATTTAAAGGTTTAGATTATCTTTCACTCCCTTTAGAACCAGTAATCATGAGATGAGCGTAACTAAACGGAATAAACTTACTTCCTTCGTTTCAAAATATAAGTATTTTTAAATTTAGTCAAAGTCAAACTATTATTAATTTGATTATTAATAATATTTTATCATATAAAAATTATATTTTTTAATTCATTATGAAATAAGCTTTTATAAAAAAAATATATTTTATATTAAAATTTTTGTAATTTTCTAAAATATTATTAGTAAAATTTATAAGAGTTTGACTTTATTCAAATATAAAAATATTTATATTTTGAAACGAAGATAGTATAGCTATTAACTGTCCCTTTGCTATGCAAGGTGGAAGTTTTTTGCCTTGTGTAATAACCACTTATAGAAACCGTTAATTTGTAGTATTTTTTTCTTCTTCTTAAATAAAAAAGCAGTGCTTCTCAATGTTAAAAAAAGATGCCCAATTTCTGATGTCTTTTTTTTACAACTAAAGGCTATGGACAATGTTAATCAAATTTGGCTGGCCTTAATCAATCTGGAGACCGTAGTGTACCTAGGATTCGTCCAGTGCATTGTGGAAGCATGTGGATGTGAGTAAGCGATACGCCAGAGCCCTAGACAAACCTTGTCATTAAGAAAACGAACATACTCCCGTGAAGTAATTAGCGAAGCTACTGATGGATACTTGCGGCCTACTCTCTCCGTAAATAAGGCCTCGTTTGAATCCAATATCTTAAATTTTTAAAATCTTATCTGTTTGGATTGTGGGATTTTATCAGTTTTATTAGAGAATCTCGAATAATCTTAGGTTCAAAAGATTTTATAATCTTTTAAAAACTCACCTGTTTAGATTCGTTTGAGATAACTTTTATCCGAATTCTTAGAATCCCATTGAATTCAAACGACACCTAATTACTGGCTCGTAAGCGCTAAAACCGGATGTGTTTGAATGAATACAAAATATAGAAACAATAATATATTGCATCTAACAAAAATATCAAAAAAAGATATTGTCATTGTCTATGAAATTTAAGCATTTTGTAACCTCTTAACACTTTTAATTACTCATTTCTTTCTCTCTCATTTTTTCTAATACCCACCGTACATCAAATACTACTAGCGGTATGCATGCTGGCACCCTAGCAACCAACGTGGTGAAAAAAAAAAGCAAAGGAAATCTTATTTAGCTCCAATCTCATTTTTTTCCCCTATGTTTTGTGAAGGAAGTCTCACCCTTAGGAAAGGAATTCATCGTTCCTTCTTTTCAAACACGTGTGTAGAAAATATTTCTTAGGAGTTACTCCTCTGTCACTCTTTTTATAAATTATTTTGAGTCTTGACACGAAAATTAATAAAAATGAAAAAATAAAATGTTATGAAAATGAGGAGTGAAAATGAGGAGGTGAGAGATAGAGTGAAGATGTATTGAAAAAAGAAAAAATTGTTTCAGAAAGTGAGAATGATTTATAATTATAATTTAAAAAATTTAAAAAGGAGCAGTTCTTTGAATTCCTTGGATTTTTTTTTAAAAAAACAACGGCAAGTTGTCCCGAAGGAACCGGACAGGTAAAACTCGAAATACACGCGCCGGTATTCCACTGGGTCGTCGGCGGACGACCGACCTCCCACCGACCTGAATTTTTTTTTTTTTGTTTCCATAGAAAACAGCTGCTGTGGACTGTGGTGAAGGGTGATCCAATCTCAGCAGCCACGTCACCAACCCCTCTCTCCGCTGCCGGACCCGTTTCGCACCTCCCCTCCTCCAACGGCTAGTTTCGAAACCCAGGGGATGGCGCCACGCAATCGATCCGCCACGCGTGTGCCGCGAGCCGCACCGTCCGATCCACGCGTTCCCACCCCCACGCGGTTGGGCGGACACCGGCCTCGATTTCGAAAAAAAAATATCGCCGTAATGCCCACGCGGACCTATGTTTCGCCTACTAACCCACCTTCACCGACAAGTGGGACAAGAAGTATGGGTCCCATATTCAGTGAAACAATCATGGCCGTCCTGACGCCTGGGGTGCGGGAGTGGGTCATCGTCGGGGATGTGCTGTAAATTTCTGGAAAGACCCTCGCACGCTGGATATTTCTAGGCATGTTCCCTTTAGAAGGGGGTCCTTTAAAATCGGAGAGGGAGGTCAGCTATTCACACAGCCGGCGACATTGCTTAGCAGAAGGGGGAGAGTACACATTCCAATTTCCAACCAGGTGTGATCCATCGATTCGATCACATTAATCTTGTCCGTGATCGTCGAGAGGGAGGAGGAACGCATTCCAACCAGGTGATTCCTTTCCTTCCAATCCCACTACCATTTGGGGAAATTTGTGCTCGGGCTGTTCTGCTTTCCAATTCGTTCTGGTTCCGAATACTCTTGGATTGCTTTCGCCGGGGTAACTAGGATTATGCTGCGCCTGATCCATCTGCGACTCTGATGGTCTGTTGTGTTGATCGTTTCCGAAGTTGCGCTTTGTTTTATTGGAGAGCTAAACTGTTTGTGGTTCGTGGAAATTTTTTGGTGTTTGTTTTGTGGTACTATGCATCATTTGAGATTTCAAATCGAGGTTCGTTCCGATTTTTCAGTGGACATATCCCATTACCTTCCGTTCCAATTGGTGATTCCTGCTGAGTCCTAGCTTGTTCTCTGGATTTTTCCGATCTGAATTTCCAAATCACTTGATTCTGTATCTACTACTACCTCTCAGTTGTTTGTCCTGAACATTGTTCCAATCTGAAATTTCGATTCCCTTCAACTTGATGGTGATTGAACGAATCTATCTTATTCCATGCAGAAGCGATCTCCGATCCGATTTGTGTTTACCGCCAGCAACAGTAGGGTTTAACGAGCAAAGGAGGGAAATGGGAATTCGACAGGATTGTTCGAAGAAGAGCGCTCTCGCCACGTGCTTGAGCTTGCCTAGCACCAGGAGCACGGGGATCCTGAGGATGAAGAGGGTCGCCGCCCCGCTGGCTACGGCCGCCCCTGCCCCGCACTCGCCGGTCCGTGCTCTGCGCAAGCAGCGGAGCACCCGCCTGCACATGGACGGCGCCATCAGCCTTTTGGAGTCGCTGCCTGAGGATGTGCTGGTAAGTAATTGTTCACCTCGGGTTTGTTTTACTTCGACATGGTGTGTTCTAGTACTAGTACTACATTTCAATTTTGACGGTTATGGGATCATCAGTGTCGCTTATCCCAATTTGACCAAAATTTTTGCAGATTAAAGTCCTATGCAGGGTGAACCACAGTGATCTTAGGCAGCTCCTCCTTGTATCCAAACCAGTCGGCAAAGCAGTAAGCACTTTGATTCCTACCTCTGAATCAGAATAGTTACAGTTTCATTATATATAGAGAAGAATCATCCTAACAACGGTTATTCGACTCTGTTCTCGCAGACGATCGTTGCTAAGGAGCTGCATTTCGCATTCGCGACGCCGACCGCGAAGGCCACCTTCAGAGACGAGGAGCGCTGCGAGGACGACGAGCTCCAATGGGCGCCTAAGCAACGCAGGGTTGCAGGGCGGTCGCGCCTCGGCGTCGGCAAGGACCTCACCGGCGTCGCGGTGAACCTGTCGGCGGCGTTCGACGACTTGGTCTCGGAGGCTTAGGATTCTGTAAATACGTCAGCACAACAGGTCTTCTGTTTTCTATTGGTGCCGCCTGTGTATGTAATTTATCGCGTCAGGTTTAAGGTTCAGTGCCTTTTTGTAGGCCACGCTATAGAGGAACTTTCTTTGCTTCTTTAGGTAGTGAGAGATGAGAAAGTATGGAGTAGTGGTAGAATAGCATACTTATACGTGTTTTTAGTAGGCAATATATAGTGTTCACCAAATGTATGGTCGTTCTTCAATGCTGTGATTGAAGAACCCGTGAAATGTTTATCCTCTTTATATCTAAGCATCTTGCTAGTTAAGCATCGTGCAAACCCTCGTGTTGTTGAATTGAGATCTCTTTCGTGTATGCCGGTTTTGAATTATGATCTCAGTATGTCGATGCAAGATGAATCAGGTGCATTTACATTATGTTGTTCTATAGGAGTACTTCTGACTTCTGAGCTCTCATGCCTCAGGGACATTACTTGTGCTGATAAGGAGGTTTACGCTTTGTACTTGTACTGCTGATACTGATGCTTACGCTTTGTAAGGCAATGGAAACCGTGATTGATTTGATCGTAGATGTTTACACTATACAATCCAGGACTTGCCAAAACAAAAGGATGGCAATCCTACCAGCCCGAAGCCAGTGCCATGCAAATCCGGTCTGCCATAATTCGATTCTGATCTCTTTTTTTTTTCTTTGTTTCTGACAATTGTTCCTTTGTCACCACTGTGAGCGACATCGAATTCCAAGAAGTGTGTTGTATGGGCTGGATGGAATTAAAATTCGAGCGCCTCATTTCGTAGCCACTTGCAACTGCGTCTGCTTAAAATCATGTTCAGTTGCCCGCGCTCGCGCGCGGTGTCGCTGGCTGGTGCACCACTACTAATCTTAAGATTCTGAACTTTGGCCCCTGCCGCAGAGCCGTCCGTCCTCTGTATCGCAGGCAAAGTTTACAAAACCTTTTAAAACCGATCGGTTTTTACAGTTTTCGGTGAAACTAATTCGATTCGGTTTTACCGAACGATCGGTTTTTGTTTTAAAAATTAAAAAAATTAGAAATTTAAAAAATTTCGTAATACCGAAAACCGATAAAATCGGTCGGCTAACCAATAAAATTGTGAGTTTTAAATTTTGAAATTTGAAACCGTAAAAAACAAAAAACTAGCCGGCTAATCAGTGAAACCGTGGGTTTCAAATTTTAAAATCTGAAACCGTAAAAACCGGTCGGTTTACTCTAGCAATTTGTTCAAATTTTGAACTTTTATTTGAAGCGGTTTTTGACTGATTTTTTTTTTTGCGGTTTTTATTAAATCGATCTTGATCAGTTTTAGCGGGTTGAATGAAATCATAAACCCTCAGGCCACAATTCCTGAGTCCCGTGGATGCTCATTGATCCATTTCAAGCCATCTTGTGCTTTATGCGACCCAAAACACATAATTATGGGATATAGATAGCGCTGTATGTCCAACTCAGTGTAAGTAGCCACGACACAAACCAACTGTCGGTGTTGAAGAATGTGCAGGATTGATGCTCCACGGTCTCGACTCGACGCATCCGGTGCTGCTGTCCGACCAACCCGTCTGGTCTGCGATCTTGCTGATCCAGTCCAGTGTCGATGACTGATGTCCAAGTGCCCGCCTTATCAGTCCGCGCTTTGTTGTACGCTCTTTGCCGTAGCTTCAGACATCCAGCTTTTTTTTTCATTTCCGCTTGTACTTAGTTCCGTCCACTACCACTAATCACTGATCACCAGTTGAGCTTCTGATATTCTAGATGGTGCTGCTACGCACAGTACCAGTGTAGTATTCTACTCAACCGAAGTGGTGTTGGGCCTCGCCGTAAGCTCGACCACTTGGCCGTGTGTCCCTCCCCCTTTTTTTGACCGGCCGCACCGCAGCTTCCAGCGCCACCAGTTCACGTGCGGAATGTGCAGATTAAAAAGTGACGGTGGACAAGAAGACTAACCACAATCTTTTCAGTCACAGGAGTCAGGAGGCCCTAGAGGCGTTAAAAGAGCTCGATCTGAAAATCTTTTTACAAATTATTTTGATTTTTACTAAATTTTAGTTAAAAAATAAATAAAATTTTAATCCGATTTTAGTTCTATCTGACCTCATAATTTTTAGTTTATTTTCTTCCATCTGTTTTCACCCAAGGAGGCCCCTCGTTGTACAGAGATGTTCATGCTGGAGCAGTACTAGCAAGTCCTCAACAAGTCCATTGCAGCTAGGATTATCTCATGCCTGGCATTTAAATACGCTCGGGATCGGAAAGGTAGAGCGGTACTCACGTTGGGTGTTTCTGCAGTCGCCATTGGAGCAGTAGCAGCAAGCAGCAATTATTCTCTGGATGGGTCACGTTTTTCTCACGGGGACAGCATCTCACGGGCGGCCGTCTGCAGCCGCGATGAGTCCCTGGCAAATCCTTGGAGTGCGCACGCTACGCTCCGACGCAGCCTGGAAACAGGAAATGTTTGCCAACATGCGGGACAATTTCATTGTCGCGATGACTGCACCACATTGCTCGATCAATTTGCTTTACTGGTGCCTGCCTCATGTATGGGATGAGTGGGGCTAGGACGGCTAGGATTCTGCTCAATTCTCAAGCAGTCGGTTCATGGGCCTGTGGTTCAGAAACATGCCTGGCCGTGCTTAGTTCTCTCGCAGGCCAAAATTTCGGGCTCGTGCGAGTAGAAGCCCGTCTTGTTCTACGATTTTCAGGAACCGGAGCAACAATTTGCCATCCATTTTCAGAATGTCTCATGCTACTTGGGAGAAACACTGAAGGATCACCACATATCTCGATGCTATCGTTCCGTTTTCACGATTACACCCTGTAGGACTTGTACACCTGAGCTTGCACAACACAGCAGATGTGTATCTCCCGGGTCCTTACGCCTCCACGATCTTTTCGCATCCGCCTCTGAACAGCAGGATTGCCAGGTTGCCGATGCCGAAGTAGATAAAGGAGCCGGACTGGTGGGTCACGAACGAGCCGAAGTCGGTGCCCACGACGCACTGCCATCCGGGACCGTAGGACCGGTCGAACTCCTGCAAAATGGCACCGAAAAAGTTTCAGTCTATTTCAGGATGCAAGATACAAGCAAGAGAGGACACTGAGCGTACCACACTGAAAAAATTCGAAAAAAAAGGACCACTCGGAAAACTTTGAATGGTCCACTGATGTTTGTTCAGCATTACAAGTAGACGGAAGACACGGACTGATAATATACCTTCTTGATGAACCGGGCGATGGCGGTGGCGTCGACGACGGCCTCGAATTCATCGAGCGCCTTCCCGGCCAGCCGCAGCGCGTCCTGCTGCATGGCCTGCAGCATGTCGGTGTCGCCTATCACCGCCCGGCTCTCCAACATCGCGCTTTTTCTGTTTCAACGCTTCTCTCTGTTCGTGGCGCGGTGCAGTGCTGAACTTGGCTACGGGATTCCTTCGCTCGTCCATGCTACTACTATATACTAGCCACTAGCAAAATGGGGCACGCCTCTCCGAGTGGCGATGGTGCCGGTGGCGCCTCTCCGACGCTCGTGGCTGCCAATTAGGGTCAGGGAGAAAACGTATGCAGTGACGAAAGTATCACACCCCATGGCCGCCGGTGGCGAGCGAGGATGTGAGGACTCGGACGATGCACTTGGATGGCTTCGTCTCCACGAGGACGACGACGCTCTTCTGAATGTTTTCTTCCCTGCTCCGTCTCGTTGCTCCTGTCGTTCCTTGCAGAGAAGCTGGTACTCTGGTTTGGGCCGTAATGGGCTTGGCTTTGATAGAACACAAGCCCAAAGGGTGAAATAGCTGAGGTTCACCGGCGGCGAGTTAAAGAGTTACAGGTTCGTCTTGTTTGCGTGCCCGCATTCTGCGACAGATGGTATGGATGAATGACCCATCGATTTTCTATATTTTGCACACTCTGAATCTTGATCACCAGCCCTGCGTTAACGGAGTAGGCCTACAGCAGTAATGAATTCAAGCAAACACTAGCTACTGCAAAATCTAGCACTGACAGTACCTTCGTAGGACGGGTGTTAGTAAGTCTGTAACTGAAGAAAACAAATGGATGAAAGATACACCCATGGTTGGTGGTGTTTTGCTTTCAATTAGCTAAACGTAGCTACCAAACTCTGCCCATGCTTTCTAATAATGCTCGAGAGATGTTACGATGCTTGACTACAGTTGTCTATTTGATCAGATCCGTTAAAAAAAGAGAGATACCTAATTAAATGTGTCAAAATAGTGAATCGGTATAAAAATAGTGGATTCGATACTAATTTTTAAAAATTGATGGTTGATATTATTTAAAGAGGTGAAGGTACTTCCGAAACTTCTCAAATTCTCAAATACCATAACATCTCTCATAATGTTCTGCTGAGCTTCGGCACCACAGTGGACCAATGCAAGAAACGCAACTAATCCACCATATGATCGTGGACGATAAAGCAAAAGCAAGGATCGGATTCGCACGCATCCTTGTGCTAGTTTGGAACTTTGGATTATATGGCTTCATTTCAATTACCGAGCAGCGAGTAATCGCTGTACATGTGTGCTACATTGGATTGTATGCACTGCACTAACTGTCAAAGAAACAAATGTTCCTTCTAATCACGCTCATTTCAGCATTACCTTTAAGTAATGCATCTAGAAACATTTCCTGCACTGAGAAGACAAAGGCATTGAGCCACTCAAAGCACATCAAGACAATCAGGCCCTACATAGGTTTGACAATTAGAGGCCAAAAGTCCCGAGTCAATGCATAAACATTGCGGCAGGAGAGTGTTGCCTTGCAATTTTTTTTCTTCTCTAGAAAGTGGAGCCTTTTCCTGTCTATGGGAAACTTGTACAGCTACTCTGCCGTAGGGCTCACAGTTTACCGGCCGCACTAGTACTTCGCCACTGCAACCACTTTCCATGGGACCAAAGCTGTAGGAGCTCTTTGTGATCCGCAACCCATGAAGAGCAATCATGCACGGGTCTAGATCACTCCCTTTACCTCCATTGGGCAACGGGCATGGGACCGTATTTCACCAATATTCTCCAAATAATAGGAGAATTTCCGAATCACTAACGGATAGAGGTTAGGCTTTTATCGTCTTATCCATATGCATCCATTTTTCTAAGGTGGAGATGATCACAATAAGCATACGGAGTATACTGTATGTGCATGTGAACCACCGCAAACTGCAATTTGTCAATTATTTATTGATGTCTTTCAGTGATCTATCAGCACATAGCAGTATCATCCATCTGTTCTGTGGTTAGCAGCACCCCTGCGCCCATAATTTGCATGGGCTCACTGAATCCAGCCACAATAATCTTACCACTATGTAGCATGGCAAAATCATGCTAATAACATCTCTGTTGCCTGACGGAATGTTTTATCTATCCTTCAGCCAGTACAAAATCACAAGTTGCCACTCTGTCCGTCATTCAGAACACTCCGATCGAGCGGTGGTCACATGACCGAGAACTATGCGGATCTCCAGAAAGAGGAAAGCGAGCGCCCTTTTCTTGTCACCAGGGCAAGCCTCTTGTGTGTGTGATCTTTCTATAGTCATCTGTTCCGGTCTGTGTTCCCCTTTGTTCCACACCAGCAAAAGCAAGGGCAGCGCGGCCATGGCCCCCTATGGGATCGAGGTGGTGCAGCCGAACCAGAAGAAGCGACGGTGGACTGGGCTAGTGGTAGATGAAAACGGACCGTCTTCTAGTTCTAGGCGACGGATTTGGTGGTTCCAGGATAATTCACATGGCGGCTTGCATGGTGCACAGATATAGGGACACGGGATTATTGTTCAGTCGCGCGCGTTCTTTGGCGCCGAGTGGACGCTTCAGTGTCAGTGCGTTCTTTGGCGCTCATGATTCTTGGATGCAGGTTGCGATGCTAGTAGTAGATGCCTGGATTGACTTGACAGAGTGTGCTCGCTTTGCCATGATTCCATCCATCGATGGTGACTTGATGCTGCATCTTGTGATCTGAAGACTCTGTTTCTTCCTTTCATCACACGGCGTGTGGCACGGCGATATCTCTGATCCTGTGTGGCGTCGTCAACATGACCCCTTCTGGAAACTAAAATTTTCAGGGTGATAATTTGCATTGCCATGTAAAAATTCATGCATTTTGTACATGCGTCTTGTGATATTTGTAGCTCCATCCGCTACGCCGATCTTTGCTTGAACGCGCAGTTCTTCGCGTTACCATAGTCCATGCCCGTGATGGGGACTGGGGAGCTCCACTCGTCGGCCTAGCATTTTGACTGCTTTTTCACGAGATCCTAGCAATATTGTGCAGACAGCAGGCCGAGGCGTTTGATCACTTGTGCCGCTATTCCATTCCCTCGTCGTGCCCCCCGCCGCTCCGCACCAAAATTCGCCGATCCCCAGGGGGCAGCGCGTCGTCGTCGTGTTCCCCCCCGAGCCAGAGCCCATCAGCAGTCGTGCATGCCCACCGCCGCGGCAGGGCCCACACGCCTCCACCTCCTCCATTAACAACCTCGGCGACGCCAAAGCTGTCTGCCGTCGCCAGTTCAGCACCGCCACCTTGCAGTTACAGTTGTCACACTCCCATCACCGCCTCTGCTCCTTCCCCGTTTCACCTCGCAGCGCAGTGCCAGGGCGGCAAGGATCGCAACGCATGTGAGCGAATGTCCGGAGGAGAGCCGGTCGGTTGATGCTGAGGCTGTGACCACCGTAGGATGGGTGAAGCGGGAGGGGAGGAAGCGCCGGCGAGGAGCCAAGACCCGGAGCTGGACGAGCAGGGGAGGCTCGAAGCGGCGCTGGGAGCAATCAGTTCCTTGGTTTCCGAATCCCTCTCGGCCTCGCTCTTCCCGGTCAAGTGGCAGCTCATCAGGGACAGGCTCAACCGGCTCCACGCCGGCCTCGATGGCATCACCGTCACCGCGGACGACAGCGGCAGGTGCGACGCGTTCGCGGACCTCCTGCGAGGCGTCGCGGAGACGGCCCGGCACGGGCGGGAGCTGGTGCCGCGCAGCCAGGGGAGGCACTACGGCGGCGGCAAGCTGCGGCTGCGCAGCGACCTCGACGTCCTGGCATCGGCGCTCGACGCGCACGTGGCGCTGCTGGACGAGGTGTACGCTTCAGGC
>BCLG01005565.1:0-24750 GCA_001602295.1 Zoysia matrella | reverse complement strand
TTGTTATCCTGAGAGAAAACATTAATGCCTCACTGAAACAATGGGTACACCTTATTCGAAGCCCTTTTTTTGTTTGGTAACAACTAGGGCCTAGATTATATAGACAACCAGGATCTTCCCATATAATAGTGGAAGAGCGGCTTATTTTTCATCTCCTGTTGTCTCTCTGTGTGATGCCTACAACAGTTGCTTTTTCAATCACTGCATTTCGTTCATAGACTTTTGCTATGAACATATCTTTTTATTTCCTTTGTGGATATGTCTAGCTCTACTAGGTATAGTATTTGGCTAGGGATATCCAGCTATTATTTTTCATGTTGAACTTGCTATAGTTGAAGGCAACAAAGGGACTCTTCTCCGTGATCAAACAATTGATATTAGCATCATTTTGTTCTGACACAACAATTTTGGTGCTTCCTGATGAAATAGTTGTTCAACTGGGATTGTTCATGTTGCATTTGACTAATATTTTTTTTGTCCATGTTGGTTAAATAATTTTGTCAGTCACATTCAGTTATAAGATATTTTGGTCCATGTTAGTTAACTTAAATAATCTTGGTGTCAATCATGTTCAGTTATAAGTTGATCTCTTCCCAATTACATTACATCATTCAATTGAGTCCACACCTTCTTAAACATGAAGTGCAAAAACACCCATTCATTTATTAATGAATGGACTATATATGTCTTTTCTTGTTCTAATATTTCATTTTAATGTTGCATTTCTTTATAGTTGGTCAGACCCTTCCCTTGGCCTGCGTGCAGCTACATGCTCCAGGCTGCATTTCTCTATAACACACGTTCTGATTAGGTTCAACTGTACATTGGCATGTCCCTTCTAGTCATCCGACCACAAAACTTCTCCGAAACAAGGTGGCACATTCACAAAGTGCTCATGCTGGGACGCGTTGCTATGCTTATGCCTTTATGGCGTTTTGACCAACTATAATTTAGTGGTGCATTCTGCAAAATGTTGGTATTAGAAAAAGGGTGGCTCGGTGCATGTAGCTCCCGCTTGCACAAGTTCATGGAAGAGTCTGACCACTTTGGGTCTTTTCCTGCATTTCTGCAAGAGGCTGTTTTCAGGACTCAAACCTGTGACTTCATGGTCACAAGGCAACAGCTTTACCGCTGCGCTAGGGCTCCCCTTCTTTTTGCAAAATGTTGATATTAAATAGATCAAATAAACTGCTTTCAGTAGCACTTTATCCTTCGATATTGGACTAAGGCCTCTAACATAGCTGGCTGTGCTGCTGCTACACACCTTGTCAATGGTCACTTATTTAAGCCACCCATGCTTAAATCTCCTTTCTATTTCTGGTTCTGATAAGTATTCCAGCTTGTATGATACAGGACCACTTCTTTCTCTCTGATACATTTGTTTCATTATTGATTTTCCATGTCAGGTTGCTGAGCGGGCTTTGTTCTTGTGGAACAATGATCACATTGTAAGCTTGATAGCCCAAAACCGTGGAGTTATATTTCCAATTATATTTGAAGCTCTTGAGAGGAATATACAGAGCCACTGGAATCAAGCAGTTCATGGTCTCACAGCAAATGTGCGCAAAATGTTTTTGGATATGGACAGTGAGTTATTTGAAGAGTGCCAGCAGCAGTACATGGAGAAACAAGCAAAAGCCAAAGAGATGCAGGAGCAACGAGAATCAGCGTGGAGACAGTTGGAAGCTGTGGTTGCTGCCAAGTCTGCTGGAGATGACATGGTTTTGGTCAACTAGGTAATATAATCTTCTCACTTCATTTAATTGATAGTGCCTATGTTCTTAAGTTGTTTTTCTCCTTGTAAGTTAAAACTGTACTACTCTGGTTATGCCCTCTTCTTGATGTTTTCCAGTGTTTTGCATTTCTACAAAATGCATTGCCACTTTTTGTACTGCTGACTTATTGTTTTGACTTGGTCATGGCAGTTCACAAAAAGATGGAATATTTGTATGAACATTCAATTGATTATGGACATTTATTTTTATTAATTTTAAGCAAACCTATTTGTGTCAGCACACGTGTGAAAACATCGTTTGAAATGATGTTTATGCTTGCTCAGATGACTGATGTTCACTATCCCATGAGCATTCATGCGCACCTATCGACAAGGTATGCCATAATGCTAGTTGCTGTGCGCTAATATCATATCAACACAATGGCTTTGGGATTGCAAGATCAGTGTTGCTTGGATTGGAAAAAAAAGGGTCAACTGGATTCAAACACAATGATGGTAGCAAGGGCTTATTCTTCCAGAGTTGCTATGCTTTGTGTGGCCCTGCTACGTTGTGAGTCCTTCATTTGTTCAGCCCCTCCCTTTCTGTTGTGTTAAACGTATGAATAATCAGACCCTTGTATTAGTCTTTCATTGTTTGCCCGTGTTCTCTGCCCGCAATTGGGAAAATTCAAGTAGAAAATGACTGAGCTAGATGTAAGCATTTTTGTACCTACTTCCCTCCTTTGATTTTGTTCAGTTCATGATATTGTAAGAAAGTAACAGCAGGATTGAGGATAAAGCTCTTTCAATTTAGTTGTTACGATAGCAATAAAATGGCTCATGTGTAGGAACTGCTGTCTTCTGCTACTGTAGATGTTTTTTTTTTTTTTGGGTTTTGGTTTCTAGCTATTTGGCTAGTGCTGGATAACACTTATAACCTTTGGGAAGTCGTGATTTCCTATTTGTGCCCATTGCATTTTCATTTCCATGTTGTCTTCTTACATGCCATGTGTCTGCAATGTGTGCCCCTTAAAACCACTTTCCATGTTAGGGCTCGATCGGCAGCTTTGTAATGATTCTTAAACCGTATTTGTTTCAGAGATGGATTGAGTGATTTCATGTGTCACTCAAACCATGTGTAAGATTAAATCCGTGGCTCCTCTATTCCCACTGTTAAATTTCTGTGTTCAGTTAAGCCAAGTAATGAATCTAAGGCTTTTTTAATTTTACTTGCATCACATTGTTCCATCAGCCGATTTCATTCCGATATTCAGTAGGTGCCGTTTCGTTCCATGTAAAAGATGGGTGAGATTGGGTGGAATAGACTAATTTTCAAACCAGATTGGTGCGAACCGAACAGTCATTTCTGGTCAAAGCATGTTTTTAAACATGTCTATCAATCCTACTCGTTTTGAGCCATTTCAACATCATTCCATATCTAAACGAAGGAGGCCTTAGTATTTTTGTGCGTTGCTCCGTATTGCTTCCATGCGGAGATAATAATTTAGAAACAAAGTGAGTAGTTATGTGTTTCTTTTCTCACTTTTATAAGTTCGAAAATTCTATTGAGTAAATTTCAGAGCTTCACGTCCCGTGGCAATTTACTCGTACGCCTTCGTTACCTGCCGTGACACATCTTTCAGTGGCTTTTACTTAAGCATTAAAGTTAGCGTCGAGAAACGAATTCAAATATCTTTTTAACATACTACTGTTGTCTGATCTTTCATAATATATACTCTCTCAATTTTTAAAATAATATTGTCGTTTACTTTAAATTTTAACTTTGATCACTTGTTTTATTTAAAAAATTAGTTTAAAAACCGTAGTTCTAATACATCTCTTTTTCTTTTTTATTTTCAGTGCATTTTATTTTTTTCGTCCTATTTAATTTTTATATTTTTTTAATTTAAAATAGATAAGTAAAACGAGACAGAGAGTAACATTATATTGTTGTAAAAATCAGTATAATCTGCTTTACACGGTTTCTACCGTTACATTGACGAAAGAGAAACCTCTCCCATTCGCAAAACCGGCCGCTCGAACTTCGGCTTCGGCCCCTTGTCATTGCCGCCCCACCACCAATACAGCCGCAGCACCGCCGCCGCCTGCCGGCCCGCCCGCGCACGCATCCGCTTCCGTGGCGCGCCATGACGAGCTCCATATCTCCGTCCTCTTCTCAGAAGGTACCGAACCCTGGCCCCCTCTTCGCCTTCCTTGGGTCCACCCCGATCCGGGGGTCGCCGCCCGCGTGCGTCCTTTTTTGCGCGGTCGATTTTGGCTGATCCTTCTTTCGCCTGCGGCGCCTGTCGCTGTTGTGTGTGTTTGTGCAGGCGCTGAGCAAAATCGCATGCAACCGGCTGCAGAAGGAGCTCGCCGAGTGGCAGGTCAACCCGCCCGCCGGTTTCAAGCACAGGGTCACAGACAACCTCCAGAGGTGCCTCTCTGGCCTCTCCTTCTCTCCGCTCGACAGTCGACACCAAATGAGCCCTTCTCGACCCCCCCCCCCCCCCCCCCCCCCTGCGGGTGCTTTGCTACCGTTTTCTTTTGTTGGAGGAGCCGCTAGTTACCCTTTGCGTGATCCAGGATGTTTTGCTTGCATTGTGGGCGTTTAGCTGTAGTGGGAATTTTGTGATTCACGCATCGTTTGCCCGCCTTCGTGATTCCTTCATACGCTTTTTTTTTTTGTGATATTGAAACCCAAAACACAATATATGAAGTCAATGATGGATTAAACAACAAAAGGTGGGTCATCGATGTGGCTGGGGCGCCAGACACGCTCTATGCAGATGAGATGTACCAGCTTCAGGTTGACTTCCCTGAGCATTATCCCATGGAAGCGCCTCAGGTGGGATATTTTCTCTTCCATTTCTGTTAGAATTTTATGTAATTACCTGTGATTAGATCCCAATAATTTTTTTCGTTACCTGTAGGTTATATTTCTGCATCCAGCACCGATGCACCCACACATTTACAGCAACGGTCACATATGTTTAGGTATACTTGCTATGTTTGAGGCTTGCCTAGATTTGTCAAACTCTCTTATGAATGCAAATTATGGTGCCCACCTTTTTTGTTTGTCTTGATTTTCAAATAACTAATCTCTAGTTTCTAACCAGTAAAAGTTTTTTTCCTTTTTTCTGCTTGGTTACTGGATCACTATAATAGTATCTGCTGTTTGATTGATTCTCACTTGATTAGTATTGTGTCATTAAGGGGTGTATTGTATGGGTGTTGTATTTGGCAACTCTTTTTCTTAATGAAATGATACACAGTTCTCCTGTGATCCTAGAAAAAAAAATGTTGTGTCATAAGGGTCTGGAAGTAATGATAAGATCAGCCTGTTATGTTGTCATAGGCTAATGAATATGCTTTCTCCACCAAGAGAAGTTCCACATTAACACCTTGTTACTCTATTTACTCTATGATATTTGATAGCCTAAGGGTGCAATAATATCATCCACACATGCTTATACATTTTCTTGATGTGTTCCAAGGCTTTCGTATTAAATGAAATGCAGCATATTGATAATGAAATGAGGTGTTTGTCAGGATGTGTTATCCTTGTACTTTGCAAAACTTAAGAGATTTTTAGCTATCATTACTTTGTATCCATGATTTGATTAAGGTGCAATGCTTGTCCAAAGATAGATGTCAGTGTCTCTACGGGAGTTGGATTATCTTGAATCTTTTGTCAGGGTTAAAGGAACAGAAATAGCACACTAAGATAATGCTTGGTCAAAGCAAGGCAGCCAAAATCAACTGGATGAATGTCACTTTTGTCAAAACAGTTTACTAGATTTATCTTTTCCACCATATATTGAAACAAACCAGTCATAATTTTAAACGATGGTACCAGTTTGTACCACAGAAAGGATGAAACAAAGGTCTGGTACCAGTTTGTACCACAAAATGGATGAAAAAAGGGTCTCAATCTAGTTATCGATCATCATTTTTACACAGTTATGGAGGTGTGTTGGTATCATGTTCCTGGCATGGCCTGCTGGTTGTCATTTAAGATCGAAGTGATAATTGACCATGAGCTTTAGATGAATGTTGTAAAAACTTAGATCACTTTGTTATGTTTTATCTTTCTCAGAAGCAAAGCAATTTCAGTTAGATTTTATCAGCTTACTGTTCCTTGGCTTTTCTACAGATATACTGTATGACTCATGGTCCCCTGCAATGGCTGTGAGTTCCGTCTGTATCAGCATCTTGTCTATGCTGTCAAGTTCTCCAGCAAAGGTTTACATAATTCCTTTCCATGTGCTCACCAAAATACTTGCTATCTGACCATAATACATATAAATTTCAGCAACGCCCGGCAGATAATGATCAATATGTCCGCAACTGCGGGAACGGGAGGTCCCCGAAAGAGACCAGGTGGTGGTTCCATGACGATAAAGTGTGATGAGTCTGGCAGCAGCTCGTACTTGCCATACTACCGCTAAATGACTTCTTACCTGGGAAATGAAATGACACCCATTTGATCAGAAATTAACATGTCAATGTGGTTGGGGATGAACCTTTCAGTGATATACATAGGATAATGTTCATATCTCGTATTGTCGGGTTCTTTCAATTGACAGCGGGCCTAACAAAGGGAGTAAAGGTTTTTGGTAAAGGAGACAAAATAACAATGTACTCTACGAAGACATTATCTGCAATGTTTCACAGGAATTACAATATCTAATACCTCATCCTCCGTTCTGTTCTGTCCGTAGTGTTAGAACGACCTTTTGTAAATCAGTCAAAGGCAAATTTCGTTGTAATTATTTGAATGTAACTATATCATCACATTCACACTTTCATCAATCATCACTTCGGAAACATACACAAAAATTCTGGCATGCCTCGGATACAATATCCTATCATTACATCTGTATTCAGGCTACACTTGATTGCTAGGAGTACTTGCATACACGAGGCAGTCCTCTACTGGCGTCGTACAATGTACAAGCGGCACCATCGTTTGAATCACCGAGTCCATTGGCATTGCCTAGGGCTGTAAATAGGTGTAACTACGATTACCTCTTAAACCTCTTTAGTTAAAAAATACGATCACCGAGTACATTGGCATTGGCTAGGGTGTAAATACGTGTACCTAAGATTATCTTTTAAACCTATTTAGTTAAAAAATATTTTTTTAAAAGTAGAGAGATTTTAAAAACTTAATTCATTTTTTTTATCTGGTCACTACTCTATTTTAGACGGAGAGATTGCCCGAATCTAAATGTCTCATCTACAATGATAGCATCTCATACAAGAATTGCACGACCTGACAACATCTGCTCGTATCAACTACTACGTGTCAATAAATCGTAATCCACCTGCTTTGCTTTGCTTTGCTTTGCTAATAATAATGGAACTCCTCGTATGATGTCCTAAGGAATCACTTTGATATGGCGTTGTCTCTCGAGGACTTGACGGAAGAGAATCTTGCAATGCCCTCTTGGACGGAATTTCTTGGCACGTCTTCGCATGAGTCTCTTTGCCTTGCCTTTGTAATTGTAAGCTGTCTGGCGAAAGGGTAATCACCGTCACTTTCACTCCATTCATCGTGGTACTCATTATTAATTATTCCCATCAACTCGCATTGTCCGCATCATAAAGTAATGAATTCACTTTACGACGTTGCTGCGAATTGAAAAGCCCTCTAATTCAATTGAGGTGACAAATCCATCCCCTGCACTATCACCAGGCCTTTTCAACCATGAAGCGTTACATTGATCAGGTCTTCCATGATGTCCAACATCAATGTCGCTCAAGCTAAGATCATTTTCAGGAACAGCGCCATCATTTGTTTCCTTCTGGTTGCTAGTAGTAAATTTCTTGCACTGCTCCATAAGAAGAAAACGGGTCAAATGTTCCTGTTACAGGTATAACGAAAACCTAACAGAAACAAAACTCGCTAGATCATGCGCCAAAGATTCTTTTGTACTCCATAAGAAGCTTAAAATTTTAAAAGTCACTGTAAACAAAATTGTATGGAGTACTCTTCCTTCCGTTAGTCTCTTTTTCTCTAGATATATAAATAATTGCAAAAAAAATTGAAGTAGAAAGACTATTAATGTGTCACCAAAAAAAAAAACAAATTAGAAAGACAAGTAATGTGTCACCTAAATTTTCTTTCGGCAGATGCGTGCCATTTTGGGTCATTTTCATTCATGTCGTACAAAGCAGAAGACGTGACACGGCGTGCACGAGCGGGATACAATAAAAGCAGGTCCAAGGACTCTGCTTGTATTCTATTTTAGCATGTTTGAACGAGAGAACGATGCTTCTGTGACGCACGCCATGGATGATGAAGGCAGAAAAGGTCGTCGAAGCCTACAACACATGGTGGGAGTAGCTGTGTACACGTACTGTCTCCGTTCTTTAATTTATGTGGCTGTTGACTTTTTAATTTAATTTTAATCATTTGCTTTATTAAAAAAATTTGCTCGAATGTATAAAATTTTAAGTTGAGGTTCAAATAACTCTAATAATAAATCAAATTATATCAAAATATATGAAATTTATCAAAAATATTTAAATAAAACTAATAATCAAAGTTAAATTTAAAAATCAACAGTGACATTAATTAAAGAACGGTGAGAGTATATGACAGAGAAGAAAACGGGCGACTTAGGCTGTTTGTTATAAGCAACTGGCTGGAAGAGTCGATTTTTCTTTTTCTGGCAGAGCGACTTGTTCAGTTTGGCGACGTCACAAGATTTGATTTGGGGGAAGATTGCCTTCAATCAAGATGGAAAACAGAATATTCACGTTTAGACAAATAATACTTGTCCTTCTAGGGAAAAAAAGGAAAACATTCCTTCTTCCAGAAGTCACAGCAAAACTTGACTTTTTTTTTATTAGTCTCAATGTCTGTGTTAATACTACGGTTTAAAAAAATATTAACTTAAAAATAATATATTAATATTAAAATACATTTATTTTATTTTTCAATAATTTTTTTTATCTCATATATTTATTTCGAGCAGTTATGTTTTGTTAGCTAGCAATGGTACGGTGCGTGTGAGTTTAAAATCTGGAAGATATGAAAGAATTTATTTATGTTTGTAGAGAGATTTCATTCATTAGATTTATAAAAAAAAAACTTTAAGCAAAATTGTCCTTTTTAAAAAGTGAGACAGAGATGACATTACCTTGATGTCGCCACCAACTCCTAGGCAATATACCGTATATTTCTCATTGCACAAAGTCTTCCGGTCCCAGCGTTAGTACATCCTATTGCAGCCAAACTCCTTGACAGACGCATGTCCTCAAACTATTGCAGCCACACTAGTTAACTAGGAGTATACTACGGAGCCGTTGTAGAACATCTTGATTTAAAATGGACAGGGCACACTTTAGCCTCTCACTATCTGTCTATACGCTTGCTGCAACTCTAGCAACAGTGTCAATGTCAACTAATTCACACCCCCTTTCCATCCCAAGTGTCACTTGGAACAAACACAGTGCCAAAAGTGTGCATACACACACGAATAAGTGGGATGCATGCATGAATTTTGCTAAAAGCTGCAAGAAGAAAAAATTGGAGTAGCCTTCAGGAGTGCAGGAAAAGGAGGTGTGGTCTTTGTTGAAGCCCCAAGAATGGCGAAGAGCATAGGTCCACCGGCCAATCGTTGCCACAACGAGATGGAGACCGGCCAATCGTTGCCACAATATATGGCATAAAAAAAAGAAAGAAAATGAACCCCCTCATTCTGAATGAATGCGATCAGTGTTTTGCCCCTCTCATCGATCATCACCTTAGCTGTTGGCGCGCAAAGTTGCCCGCTGGGTTTGGTAGTACTCTCGTCGGTTTTAAATTATTGACATCGTGAATTTTTAATATCAATTTTGACTATTTATTTTATTCAAAAAATTTGTTTTAACGATAAAACAAATAATAATAAAAGTATACATATTTGAACAAATTTTTTAATAAGATGAATAATTAAAGTTGATTTTAAAAATCAACAGTGTCGATATTTTAAAATCGAAAAGAGTATTTTATTAGAGATGCAAATGGTTAATTGGATAATTGCGAGTCATGTTTTTAGTATATTTAAGTAGGATAAAATTTTAGTTTATTTAAAAGATTTTTTAAGTCGTAAACCGACCCACAAATTTTAAAACATGCATCTCTATATATGGACGACCTGCCTTACGGCACCACCTCACGGACCGCAACAACAGCGCAAGAGAAATGCTACGCACACTAACGACCACAAGAATGCATTGTTGGGTTAGCATGTCTTGCTTTGTTGGCAATTGGCATCACCAGTCGCCATGCTGCTCCGTCCCTGTGCCTTCACGGCATCAACCTTTGCTTTTCTGCTTTACTCACTCTGTCCTGATTTGAGGTCCCCAGTGAGAGTGGTACTCATCGGAAGTTTCATATCATGTGTGATAAATCTTCTTCTCATATCTTTGTTTAGAAAAAATTCACCGATCTTGCAAATCTCCCTGCTAGATGAACTGAATTGTCCTCGACGCTGAAGTTTAAGGCTTGTTTGGTTTACTATCAAAGCTTGCCACATATACTTGCCAAAACTTTACCAAAAGTGTGGTGAGCAATTTGCTCACCATATTTTTGGCAAAGTTTAGCAAGAATATGAGTTCATAACAAGTAGGATAGAAATATAGCAAACCACAAATCCGGTAAAGAAACAAACAATTGCTAAAGAAAATGTGACATGCCAAATCTTTGGTGTGATAGGACGCGTTCGGTAGAGATTTTAACAGCGACAGACAGCTGTGGTTGCAACAAAAAACACGTTGAAGGAAAGTCATCAACCCTGTAGCCACAGCAACCCGCAGCGGCAGCTAAGGAATCCGAACACACCAGTAATGTTTGGCAATGAACCAAACATGCTCTAAATATGAGCATCAGGTACCTGTTTAGACATATATGAGTGAAAATTCAAAGAAGAGTGTGCAACACCATATTTTCCTAAATGGTAAATGATATAGATCAATCACCGGTTAGTGTTTAAATGCCGTTTAATTCTGTTTAGATAGCATTTATATCTGGACGAGGATTATTGTCTAGTGTTTAAACACTATTTAAGTCTACTTCTGAAAAAAGAGTTAAAAAGATGGCGAATTTTTCTAAACAAAGATGAAGAATCTAAGTTTTTTTTTTTTTTGAAAACGATGAATCTATGGTTGATATAAGTTTGTTTCCTTGATCTTTCGGGGAAATCTCAAAATACCCGAACTACCCCTACGTCCCCGCGAAACGGTCTGGCTCGATCAGATCGCGCCCAGCCCTGCCCGAACCGAAAACTGCGTCGGCGCGACCGCCCTCTCTTTCTCCTCCTCGTCGCCGCCCGCCCTCTTCTTCCCGTCGCCATCCGGCCTCCGTCCCTCGCTATGTCCCGTCAATCACCGAGATCGGCGCCTCTGTGTGCGGCGGCAAGGCGAGAGGCCGTACCAGTTAAATGCTGGACACGGACCGATCAAGCTTGTCCTCCCTCGCCTCGGATCAGTCCGAGGAAGCGTCGCTGCCAATGCTACCCTGACGCATCGCTATGCTCAGTCCCGGTTTGGTGAGGAGCCACTTCATCGTTCGTGTGATTTGCCGTGCTTTGCCTCCAAGATGTTTCAGATTCTGTTTTTACAGGTGCGTGGTGAAAATCTCATCGGAATCTGTTCGATTTCAGTAGCATCGAGAAAATTCCTGTAAGTGCTGAATACGATTGGTTTTTTCCCTGTGCTTGTGAGCCTGCAGGTACCGTTTCCCGAGCAAACACAGACGCATTATCGCGTTCGCTCGAATCCTATTCCTGATCAGCAGGCAGTGGCAATGGCCGATTGGGGGAAGAGTTAGGCTCCAATTATGCGAGGGGAGCAGGTAACATGTGTTTTGGTGCAGTGACAAAGATGTCAAGGACCGAATGGTGTTAGCTCATAATGGCATCCGAATAAAGGAGGGCAAGCAAACTGGATGTTTTTGGCCGAGACTATGAACGAGTGCTGTTTCTGGCAAAATATCCAAATCTCGAGTTACTGCAAATTAAAGGTACAAATACAGTGGACGCATTTTTAAATGTGCTTGTCTTCCACTATGTAGAATGCTAAAATAACGAGCAAGTCTGAAGTTTTTGCATTATTGAAACATGAAGAAGTTGGGTCAGACTTACCTAGTCGGAAGAACAGGTGTACATATTCCATCACTCAAATTCAAGTCCTCTTGGAAGCTCAGACTTAAAATTATCTACGGAATTACTTAATTCGTCGTAGCCGGCCAGATGATCTCATTTTTCTTCTAGTTGTAATGTTCTAGGCGTTTCAATAGTTTACACCCTTACCTGATGATACTACTTTTCCGGTTATTAATTTATTGTAGTTGATGGTGATGTACCCAAGAACTAACAAAAAGATAAAGTTGGTCCACCATGGACTTTAATTTTATTTGTACTCGCTCACCTATGACCAATAGAATACAAGAATTATTGTTAGTATATGAAACTATGTGTATGGCAAATAAGAACGCTCCATTTCAGTATGTGTTATCATGAAGAAATAAGCAACTGGATGTTGTGGTGGACACACCACCAAATCCCTCCCGCCAGCTGAGCAGAGCTGCCAAGTTGAGCCGTGTAGGTTTAAACCCCCAAACCCTCACCTCACCCAAAAATCCTCCTTAAAAATAACAATCAACCAACACCAGCAACTATAATTAAGACGGCGAAGAGAAAGAACTTCTTCTTGTAGGCCCTCAGATTATTTTTAAATTGGATGTTGTTGCTAGTGGGTGGTGCTAGCTTTTTTATAAGAAGGAAGAAGCTGAGAGAGAGGAGCTTTCTCTCTCTACTGTTTTCTTTGTTGGTATTGTTATCTTGGGATCTGATTTTGTCCCTATACTAGGAAGGAGGTTGGGGTTGGTATTCTCACTCTCTTCTCTCTCCTCTCCTCCTAAGGCTGAAGAACATCGATTTGGGTCTGGTGACAACAATCTCTGCCTTCTTGCTTTGCCCCCCATGAGGAGCACACCATCAGGTCTCCCTCCATTTTCCTACTACTTTATCTGCTTTGCATTATTGGCTCCTAACTGTTGGTTGTAGCAACAACAGAGATTTTTTTGGTGCATATTCCCTGCATGATTTGCTTTGCTTGCTCTAGTTCTGTTGATCGAATTGTGTTGTTTCTGGTGGGTGCAACAATCCTTTTCTTTTCCATAATTCTGTTATGACCCCAGTTATTGTTTAGTCTCCTCTGAATTATGTGTGGTTTGTGTGCTACAGCACAGGGTTTTCTTGGTCTTGAATTTTGAGGTTTTTTGACGTGTCTGGATCTCTTGGGGAACTGTAGATATAAGAGTGCTTCACCTGGAAAACTTAGTTCGTTGGAGTTCTTGGAATTTTGTTGGTGTTGGCGTTCTTGAGGAAGGGAAGGTACAGGATTCTGCAGCTGAATTGGCGGCTTTTCTTCACTTCCTGACCTCGAAATTCTTTTTGTTTCAAGGAACGTTCTTGTTTATTTCTTGGCAGTTAGAGAAACTCTCGCCTTTCTTTTGACGCAGTGAGAATTCGAACATAATTCTTGAAATTTGATTTGGTGATCAGGTTGTGGTTGCTAGTTCTGAGTTTCTTGTGCGTCATTATCTACCAGTAGAGGTGGCCTTTTGGAGAGTACATAATTGAGCTTGATTGATGGAGCCTTTCATCTTTGTTACTTACTCTTGATTTTTTTTCTTTTTTCCCTGCCTTTGAATGCTTGGATTAAATGCTCGTCAAGCATTGTTTCCTTTCGCTTTCAATTGTTTTTCCTATTTCTTTATAGGAGGTGGTTCTGGAGTTAGATTACCCTTATTCTTTGTGGAATGGAATTGTAAGCTCTTTAGCTCATCGGAATTGAAGTCTTCTCTTATTTTTATTGGGCTATAACTAGGTTTTGCCTTGGATGTTTCACCTCTTCCATATCAATTAATAAAAATAGTGAAGATTACAGCTGGAAGTAAGCGCCTGGTATCTTTTTTGTAATTTCTAACTAATAATCTTATTCTGCTTTGACTTTTCTTTCAGAGTGATTCTGAAGAACATACAGTCTATGGGCATGCTGAGCTACTGGGGGAGCTCCGATGGGTCTTGGGACACTTTGATAATCAATTGATTGATTGAATAAGGTATTGATGATATACACACGTATTGTTCTTTCTAAAATCGACCAAGTATATCATGTTGTCAAGGAAAGAATTTTATCTTGGTGCTTTTTAAAACTTTTAGAAGTAGTATAAGCGTTATTACCAAAGAAGATAATAATAACAGTGGTGATGTCGTGTCTTGTTTCTTTTTTCATTCACCTTTTTTTGATACAGAAAAACTATTTCATCATGTGATGCATCCCTAATCAATGGATTTTAAGTTGATGAGTTTCAACTGTTTCCATTCTCCCTCATCTGCAGGGAAGTCGGCAATAATTTGGGCATCGCATAATTCTGTAGTTGCTTCTCCATACATAATTTCTTGACAAGGGAGTAATCAAAGTTTAGGTATGGCTAGTTATTACTCGAGCCCTGGTAGTGAAAGAGATTCACAAATGATGTACTTAGCTGAAACAGGCAATGCATCATATCCTGTGCCATCAGCGATAGGGAACAAGCTTTATCCAAGCAATGCATCTTCTGGACCACATATAGAATTCAATGGAATTATCCAGCCTCAGCAGAATTTTATGGAGCTTACTGGTCCTCCTTCATCAGTGTCTCATGATTCATCATCAAAGGAAGCTACAAACATGGTCTTTTCGCTTACAGATCAGTGCTCTTTTGGTCCACTGAAAGATATGAGAAATGACATGTTAATGCATTTGATGGATGGGGCACGTAGCGGTGGCAGTAATCTCGTCCATAATGATGCTCATAATACTGCGCTGTTTGAGTTTGGCATCTTGAACAACCACGATTCAACTAGTGTCCGTTCAGCACCTTGCCAAGGGTTGTCTCTGAGCCTCGACACGCATATCTTGGCACCATCCTATCCAAACTGGTCTGTAAAGCCAGACTTACTGGCAGCACATTCATACCTGGGTGATAACAACAGATTTAAGAATATGCAGCTTGAGGACTCGCAGGCTATCCGGAATTCTAAGTATCTGCAGGCATCACAAGAATTGCTTGATGAGATTGTCAGTGTTTGGAAAAGTGTTAAGCAGAAAGCAGACAAAGGCCATGCTGAATCGGGAAAAGCAGATGCCAAAGAAACTGAGTGTGGAATGAACAGTGACAGAGTATCATCCAATCCACAAGAGTCTGGTGCCAATGCAGTAGCTGAGGTTTCACCTGCTGAAAAGCAAGAGTTCCAGAATAAAATGGAAAAACTTATGGCGATGCTGGATGAGGTTTGTTTACTGCACTTATACATTATCATCGTAATCAAATATAAGTACCACAATGATATGATATTTCTTGAGTCTTGACTAAACGCTGGGATAACAGGTAATCTGGATGCCGATTAATAGTCTTGTTCATGAAGATTAGTTTTACTTATAATTTTCTAACATGTGCAAAACAGAATTTTTTTTCGGGAATACTTTGTTCAATAACAACTGCATTAGTCATTTATTTTCTTTGTCCTTAAAATGTTTAAGGGTCCCTACCCAATTTACTTCATTTGAAGTATGGGCTTTTAGTGTAGTCCGAAGGTCATGCGTAATGGTATTTCATCTTGTAACAAGTGATTCACAGGATAGGCTCTGGTACAAGCTGGGAGAAACGGGTGAAAGTAGTTTAGGTGATCTAGCCTTCTTAACAAAGCTTATCTGTTTACAGTGTCACCCATTTTACAAATCTTGAACAATAGAACTTATAGATGGTCATTTGAGTTCAGGGTCCTAAAAAAAAACTGATGTGGTCGCTGCCTCCTAGGGCTATGCAGGGGAGGCACCAACCGGGAAGAGGCTCTAGGATTAGATCTCAACACGTAACTAGAACTCACTTTATTATCAAGGGACAGATTGCTGGGCTGGGACACGTCCCCAGCCACAACTAAACCAAAGGTAATCTCTCCCCCTTGGAAAGATTATCTTCGTCCTACTTGACCCTCAATGGACCTCCTGCCTGCCTTATATAGGCAGCAGTGCTAACAAACTCTAAACAAACCTTAAACAACCTAATCTTTATCCTAACAAACAACAACCTAATCATTAATCTAACAAACCCTAAACAACCTAATCTTTAAGGTAACAAACCCTAAAGTAATCTCATGTGCGCCTCCTTGGGTTGTGCGCCACAGCCCATAACAAAAACACTCAGCACATTTAGCTGCTGTGTACATCATACTAAGCAGTAAAACCACCTGGCCACTGCTAAATGCAGAATAAAATCATGTTTCCTTATCAGAAACTCAGATGAATGTAAGAGCTAAAAGAATTTTTACTTAATAAGAAAATGCGAATATGGTCTGAACATCAAGTCAATAAGGAAAATAGCTGTTGCAGTGAACAAGTGCAATTTCATTATTTCATTAATTCACTTTATGTACATTGTTTTAAGGTTAATCTAATGTTTTTCAGTTGGACCGAAAGCATAAGCATTATTATCATCAAATGCAACGTGTAGTCGCATCTTTTGATATGGTTGCTGGATCTGGAGCTGCAAAACCTTATACTGCAGTTGCGCTTCAGACAATTTCCAAGCATTTCCGATGTCTGAAAGATGCTATCAACGAGCAAATTAGTTTTATCCGGAAGAAACTTGGAGAGGACGACAAACCATCTGGCAAAGAGGGCAGATTAACTCGTCTTCGCTACATCGATCAGCAATTAAGGCATCAGCGAGCTTTCCAACAGTATGGTATGTTACAGCAAAATGCTTGGAGGCCACAGAGGGGCCTGCCTGAAAATTCAGTTTTGATTCTCCGTGCTTGGCTTTTTGAACACTTCCTTCATCCGTAAGTTGTTTAATTTATGGAAAAACCTCCACTCACCCTTTTCTGCTCTTTTCTCACAACACTTTTTCACCCTTTTAGGTATCCAAAAGATTCTGAAAAGCTAATATTAGCAAGGCAAACAGGCTTAACAAGAAGTCAGGTATGGAGTATTTTTCTTTGCTTATAATATATTTTCTATTACCATATCAACAATTTTACGCAGGCATGCCTTGATATTCAGAAAATCCCCACTCATAACTGGAAGGACAATGCAGTTTTTTGCATATGATTGTGCTGCAAACTTTCTATCATAGCAGCAGGGCAGGTTCTTATTTTACCAATGCAGTGAATGCTTAAAAATCTCAACGAGCCTTTTGTTCAGATCTTTAATTCTGTTCAGTCAAAAAAATTTCTTTTGGAAAACTCACAATTTGCTTTGAACTAGTAAAGACAAAGACGGGCCCCTGTCTTTCTATAGCAGTTTTCTTTTTTCGTACAGAATCATGGAAAATATAAAGTATTTAAACATCGCCCATGACATTGTTTTGTGTAGATTTCAAATTGGTTCATTAATGCTCGTGTCCGTCTCTGGAAGCCAATGATCGAGGACATGTACAAAGAAGAGATTGGCGAGGTTGAATTGGACTCAAACTCTTTCTCTGACAATGCATCACAAAGTAAGGTAAAAGTACCGTCATCTGATGAAAAGCAAGATCTGAAAAACACCAGTCAGGCATGCCAAACCTACCAGCGGGGTGAATCGAAGCCTAATATGAGCATGATGAACCTTGGCGGAGCACCAGCCAGTTTCCACAACGAGGCAAACCCTGATGACAGCTTCATGAACCTGATGCTGAAGGATCAAAGACCAGGTGAAACGGATGGCTGCCTCCTCCATGACACCGTTCCCCATCACTCGGATGATGGTGCACGGTTCATGGCTTACCACTTGACAGAGCTTGGTAGGTACGGAAATAACAGCGTTTCGCTGACACTTGGATTGAAGCACACTGAGAACAGCCTTTCGGTTCAGAACACTCAACTGGACTTCGCTGGAGTTGGACATGAAGACATTTACAATGCCACAGCTCCTCTTGGTGTCGTCCCTGCTTCAGACTATGAGTCGACTAACCAAATAGACCAGCAACAACGATTCGAACCGTCAACTCTAATGCATGATTTTGTGGCAGTACAGCAAGAATATGGGAAGCATTGGAGCGAAGGACATCTGTAATAACGCGTCCTGTAAAGAATGGAAACTGTAGCCGTAGTTGTAATTGGTGCAGAAGAGGTTCATAGGGGTAAAGAATTCTGTAAAGATGAAATAATGAAATACATATAATGTGTAGAATAGGAGTATGATTCATGAACTATGCAGTTAGATTACAATGTGTCATGACTAGTATATAGTATTATGTTGAAGGCAAATACTGTGCAGGTCGTTAACGAAAACAAAATAGAGAAAATGGAAAAAGATCGCAGGACATTTCAGATTTTTATAAGCGGATGCTTCAAGTTACTTTTGGAAGACTCCAGATATCACGAACGTTGTTTGAAAGCTGGAAAAGTACTCACTGTTCCATTGGTCAAACGTCTTCCCGGCAGTTCAAACCTCACATCAGGAGCATGCAGCAGGGTTGAACGTGACTGTAGAGATCGATCACCTGAAGCAGCGGCAGGGAAAAAAGAGCCGCCGCTGCACCACCCCCGAAACAAACAGCACCGGTCACACACGCTCCTCTGATCTCCTGAACTCTCGTTAGGATATGTCCAATCAATCACTTGACTACTCAATGAAATACAGTTGTATAAGCATCTCAATACAAGAAAAACTGCTGCTACTAGTGCTTGCTTCAATTGGGTTGTACTAAGTAGTAATATCACTGTCTCATTAAAAATTTATTTTTGAGTTTTGTTGACTAAAACTTTGACCAATGATTTTTATGTATTTAAGTTAAATTTAAAAGTTTAGTATTTATATTAAAAAAATATTTTATAATATATAAAATTTATATTATTAAAAATAATTAAATCTATCAAAATCATTGATCAAAGTTATAGTCAACAAAACTTAAAAATAAACTTTGGAAGGAGCAGTACTACATTGATCTTTGATCTGGCATTTTTTTTCACCTCCTTTCTCTCGGATAATCCCTGTCCATATACAAAGGTCAGATATAAACATCTTCCACTTGTTTGTCACCTCATTGGTTATTAGTACTAGTAGTACTCCTTTTTGTCTGTGTCAAGATAGCTTTGCATTTTGATAGTCCTATAATTAGATCTATTTTGAGCAATGATTTTTAGAAATCCAAACAGCACTATGACCGCTGCATGTCACTCACCTCATGTCTCCAAGCGGGTACTCGTACTGTTACAGCAGGAGCAGCGGGCAAGGGAGATTGCAGGGGCACCCCAGAAAAGGCTCTGCTGGGCTTTCCAAAGATCAGGACAGTCAGCCAGCTAACGCCGCTACTCTGAGCTTGCTGCCGGGGGCATGACTGCATGCCAGGCCGGCCTTTCTTGAGATTCCACACGACGCCCCTCTGATGACATGTCCCAGGCAAGGCAACCTCGTGGTGCCGCTAGTGTGGCGTCCTTGCACCTAGCCAGACGGCCAGCACGCATACACATACGCACAGCGCGTATGCAGATGTGGAGAGCATCGCATGTCGTGTAGCCCTCCCCAAGAAAAGGTAGAAACCCAAACCAGCAGTGGGGTCCCTTTGAATCCTACTAAGTACGGAGTATAATCCAAGATTATCATGATTGTAAAAATTCAAAATCTGAAATGTTTGCAGAAGTTTAGATTTTTGGGCATGTGTTGTGGCAACGAATCCTAAATTATCTTGAGGTCCATGTGATTTTGGATTCTAAGATTTAGTTCTCAAAATCTTCTAAAAACTTACCTGTTTGATATCTATGAGAATTTTAATCTGATTTTTTACAACCCCGTATGAACCAAACAGGGCCTTACACCTAGGTTAGGGATACGGAGGCCTATTTAGAATGCAAAAATTTTATATAAATTATATAGATATTTTATGTAAATTAGTTCAATTTTATTAAAAAAAATATATGCTTTAAGAATTTTTCCCGTAATCCAAAGAGCTGAGACAGGAGGACAGGATCACTACTCATCATAACTCCACAACCCCAAGGGTAAGTTGGAGAGGCAGGTCAAAAAAAAGAAGAGAACTGTAGTTAGCACTAAAGTTGCAAGGGCCTCCACAGTGGAAAGAGATGGTCCAAGCCTCCACAGTGATAGTGGGCAGGGCCAAACGAGCTTTGGAGACTCCCCTACCCTCCCCACCCCCACTCGAGTGTCAATGGCCTTCTGGCCAGCCCTGCCCAAAGGACAGTATGCAGCTCTCCATATATGTATAGGCGTAGTACTACATGCTTAACCTAGCAACTCCACATTTTAGATTGCTTCTGTTCAGTACTAGATACTTTAGCTTGCCACCACATTCACTAGCACAGCATCACCACCGGAAAGGCAGGCACGAAGGTATGCAAAACTTGATCAGATCATATCCTCGCTTTCAGTCTGATGCATGCCGCTGTTATCGATTGCAGTTACTTACTACAGTTTCCTGATTACCACTGATGAGTGTTTCGATTTGCCCTGCATGTTTCAGTTCAGGTCAGAGTGTGCACATATCATCATCCTTGAATATGGTAATGTCCCAGCATCGTGAGAAAGGCTCACCTAAGCAAGCTCCTGTCCCCCATGACGACTCCGGCAACCGCTCATGGCAGCTACCGCTGCCGTTCGAGCAATGCGGCCGTTGCAACGAGCACACCTGTCAGGCGGACGGTTTGAAAGGAGCCGGCCCGCTGGTCCTGACTCTCGGGCCTCTCGGCTCGGGTGCCGACCGTCCGTGCAGCAGCTGCTCGTGCGGTGCCGCGCCGGGGCCGACGCCGGAGACGTTGGCCGTGCTGCGTGGCTCCCGGTACCTGGGGCCGGCGCAGGAGCTGCTGAGCGAGGCCGTGCGTGTGGCCGACGACGACTTGGCTGGCGGTGGCACCGGCGACGGCGAGGACGCAGCGACGGAGGAGAAGCTCCAGGCCGTGGCTCGTAGGATGATGCGTCGTGCGGCCAAGAGTGACGCCGACGGCGTCCAGGCCAAGCTCCTCGGCCTTCTCGGCGAGGTTATCCCGCGTCGTTCCTGTCAAATACTTATCAGAATGGCTCCAGATCGTTTGTTCTTTCTTTGCTGATGATTTAGTTACTGAAATTCTTGGCGCTCGGTTGATTTCAGCTGGAGAGCCGGCAGGAGCGCTACTTCGGCGAGCTGGGCCGCGTGGCGTCGTCGTTCGAGCCTGCTCTAGGCCCGGGCGCGGCGGCCGCGTACACGGCCCTCATGTCGCAGGCTATGGCGCGCCACTTTGGCAACCTGCGCCGCGCCATCTTGCGCAGGCTCCGGCGCCACGCCTCCGCGGCAGCGACGAGGAGGCGGGAGGCTGTCACCGGCGCGGAGGACGACGATGAGAACGACGACGACGACGAGGAGGAGAAGGTGGACAGGGTGGTCCGAAGGACGATGCTGGCCGCGGCGGCGCGGGCCGAGCAGGCGTGGCGGCCGCTCCGGGGCCTGCCGGAGGGCTCGGTCGCCGTGCTCCGGGCGTGGCTGTTCGACCATTTCCTCCACCCGTAAGTGCCAGTTCAACGCTAATAAGCCACCATCGTCCACAGTGAGTCATGAACAACAACTGCGCCTATGGTAATAAGAACATTAATGGCGGATTCGTGCGACAGGTACCCCAGCGACAGCGAGAAGCTGAGGCTGGCCGTGAGCACCGGCCTCAGCAGAGGCCAGATATCCAACTGGTTCATCAACGCGCGGGTCAGGCTGTGGAAGCCCATGATCGAGGAGATGTACAACGATGAGTTCTCCGAGGATGGCCCCCTTTCGAACTCCACCAGCGGCGCGTCCTCGTCTTGATCGATCGATCATCAGCTATGCAGAGTGTTGGGGAAAAAAATTACGGTTGGGTATGAGCAGCCTTGCTTATGCACACCTTCTTTAGAATTATGGTTAAAAGGGAAAAATTAGGTGATTCTGTACTGTATCAATTCTTAAGCTGCTCGTTTTCCTCTTTATAAAAGTCACCTACCTAAGCTGTAGCGAGCGAGCCAGAACATTAGTACTCCCCCCTGAAGATGCAGGCTTTGCGGTTCTCTATCGAGCTGCTGCCTGGTGGCATGTATAATTATGAGTTCGCTTTTGGGATTCAGTATTATCAGCGCCTTCATGCATTTGTGACATTCACCAACTTATACCCGTGTATTTAAATCTTTTTAGGCCCTTTTGAAACATGAGAAAATTTTTTAATTCCTACTTAGTATAGTTTTTTTTTAAATTAAATTAATTTTTATGAAATTTCTACGTCATTTCTATAAATTTTTGCATTCCGAAAGGAGGGCTTAGAGTGTGTAATTGTCACATATGCGACTGAGACAAACTAAAAACTGCAACAGACCACCGATTCAGCCTAATAACTGAACATAACAAACTCGCCTCGCTCCTCTACCAGCTCCACAATCAAGTACTATCAACCATAGGAAATGCGCGCGCGCAGCAAGGATCAAGGCGTCTCACCTCGGTGGAACGGCGGGGGTACGGGCGACGAGGGGTGGCGGCGATCGGCGGACGACGGGACGAGCGAGCGAGAGTAGAGTGGAGTGCGATCGAGAGTTCCGCGGTTTTTCCTATAGGAGCCCTCGTGAGGAAACGGGTGAGGGACGGACGGGTGGCCGCTCCTCGCTGGAAAGTGCTGGGGGTGCCGACGGCCACGGAAGATATCTCCGTCGGCGGGATATTCTTCCGCGGAAGATCCCATGAGCAGTAAGTGCTCGAGCGGCCGGCGGGTGGTGGTTGGAGCCGTTGCGGCGAACCTAGCGGCGAGGTTGAGGAAGGCGCGCGGGCTTTCTGGGAGTTTTATCTCTTCTCCAGCGAGCTTTCCGTCCAGCCCACCACACCATCAACAACCCAGCCGGCTTTCTGCGGAGAATCAAAGCAGGCCAGGCTGGTGGGCTTCAGTGGCTACCTGAAGTTGATCGTGTAGTAAGTACCTTTTTTTTTTAGAATAGATCGTATTAGTACTTGTGGTTGAAACGACGATGCATGACTATCACACTTATCATGTGTCTTGTTGGTGTCGTGGTAACTGGCAGATAGCTGCACCATTCGCTTTACTCTTCAAATTGGTCCACAATTCACACGGCAAGGAGGATGGTTTCGAGCTGAAATTGGTTCCAAATCAGGTACGCGGACACCGTAACTAGCGAACGAATCGCGCGCCGGAAATGGGCTGGGTGCGCCGCCACCGGCTACCTCCCAAAGTGGGGGCGGAACCGCCGGCTGCGCCCGCCCGCCGCGGCAGAGTCCGGTCCGCCCGCGCCGCGCGGCGCTCCTTGTAGGATTCTTACCAACTCTACGCGATGCGTAGCGGTCTCGCCTACGCGGGGCCCATCCAAAGCGCCGCGCCGTATTATATAAACAAGATTAAAGCGAAATAGAAAATGCGCTGGTCTTGTACGAGTGAAAACAACTCGCTGTTATCTTTTTCCAAGAAAAAAAAAGGTGATCTTAATTTGTCAAAGAGTGGATCACAGGTTTTTGCCTCAGTTTATGCTAATTTTGGATTATTTTATTATACCAAAGGTGTTTTTTTTTCCTTTTTAGAATGGTTTTGTATTATCTTGTCCTTTTTGGAATACCGGGATTTTTCATGTTTTCTACCTTTTTCATATAAAATTGAATTGATTAGTGTCAATTTTTTGTGTGATTCCTTCCAAAGAGGGTCTAAAATGGTTCAATGGTTCGAGTGAGTGACGAACAATAGTCGACGGTGGAGTACATTACATACAAGAAATTGTCATGTGATTAATTTTAGCTCTTACTAGGAGTTACTCACTCTCCAAACTATAAGACTAATTATTAGCCACATACTATTTTTTTTAAAAAAAAGGAGCCAAAATTAGCACTGTTGAACTCCTAGGAGGGTCTTATATTTTGCAGCAGACTGCGTTCACCATGATCTTGCTTGAGAAATGGAGTCAAACAAAATGACACTTAAATTCTTACAAGAGCCAAGCAAAAATCTGATTGTCAAAAGTACTAATCAGTCGCTGTTATTGTGCTAAGCAATATGTACAGTTCAGATGAACATCCTGATGAGATATCAGCATCTACCTGTCTAATTAATGAACAAAAGAACAAAGAGCACACGCTCCATTCTAAACCGACCAAAATTTTTTGGGAGAGCCCTCGACCGAACGCCGCGTGGTCTCCTCACGAGCTCTCGATGCCGGTGGCCGGCCGGAGCATGTCGTACTTCGCCCAGACGGCATCGAGCGGGCACGGCCGCCCGGCGTCGAGGCGGTCCCAGGGCTTCCCCTTTCCGCTCCAGTGCAGCAGGCTGACGGCGCCCGCGTGCAGGCCCCGGCAGAGCCCGCGGTAGTTATCCCCACCAAGGCCGTGCTGGTTCCACCGGTGGTCCACGGCCGCGATGCGGCCCGCGAACACGAGCAGGAATGGCGGCAGCGAGCCCAGCTCGTAGATGCGCACGCGCTTCTGCAGCTCCATCCACTCCTCGATCTGCGCCGTGTACCCGGCGCGGTGCCACCGGGCCAGGTCGAGCACCATCACGCCCGTGTTGAAGTAGCACGCGCGCCGGTCGGCGAACGTCGCCGAGAGCGCGGGCGACGCCCAGAACCCCGGCGTGAAGTACGCGCTGAAGTTGGCGCGGCAGTACTCGGGCGCCGCGACGGCCGCCTCGCCCGGGAGCGGGGTCGCGGCCAGCGCCGCGATGTCGTCGGTGAGGACGACGTCGGAGTCGAGGTACACGACCCGACGCACGCACGGCGGGAGCGTGGACGCGAGGTACGACCGCGCGTAGTTCAGCGGGCGGTCCAGCGCGCCGCGGATGGACGTGGAGATGAGCCCCGCCACGCGGGCCTCGTCCGCGAACGGGTACACGCGGAACGCAAGCGATGGGAACGACGCCCGGACCGTGTCCCGCAGCTCCGCCGCCGTCATCGCCGTCGTCGTCGAAGCCTTCGAGGACGCAACGAAGTGGAAGTAGATGGACTCGGGGCAGGACGCGTGGCGCAGGACGGAGAGCACGGCGGCCATGGTGCCGCGCAGGTACGACGCGTCCAGCGTC
>BCLG01005564.1:0-19289 GCA_001602295.1 Zoysia matrella | reverse complement strand
TATATATATATATATATATGTTTAAATAGCTGTGTATCACCAGATTCCTTTACATTTTGCTCAAATTGTTTTTCTTTGTCAGTTAATCCAATTAAATATCAGATGACCTTAGAAATAGCATGCAAAATGTATTGATCGTGAGTCGATCTCCACCAGCAATATTGTGGCCGAGACAAATATTACTCATATCCAATAAACACCCCATATTCAATATTGTCGCAGCCAAACAGATCTCTTATCGTGATATGAACACGACTGTTTATACCAGTAGTAGAACCAGTTCACCTTTTTTTTTCATCTTTTTGTAATTAATGATGCCAGTAAAAAAAATCCAGTCACTGCATCGAAATACTATATCGGTTTACATGCAACTGTAGATCCTCATACAGGATGATGCAGAATCTAAATGGTCATAGGACTGGGAAGTATCTGAAAACAAGGGGTACCTTTATTCTGATGTTGAATCTCTAATACTCCGCTCTGCAACACAACTGTTGCCTCCGTTCTCGTCAGGGGCGGAGACCGGGGGGGTTGCTACAGAAAAATAATGGTGTAATCATTTTTTCCACCATAGATTTTGATCTAAAATTTCAATTTGGCCCCCTTAATATGAATATATTACTGATTCTCTAGAAAAAACAGAGGACAGGGCCATGGTTACATTTTGTGTAAAACGATGCATGTACGTTTGTAACTATTGAATGCGCACTAGACATTTGTCGACCAATTAATTATGCTTTTTAAACACGAAGTATTCAGCCGTAATACAGTTGTACAAGAGGCATACTTATTAGATGGATCCACAAACTTTTTCTCACGGAAGTAAAATATGCAAAAAGGAACCAATAGCAACAACTACTTAACTACACTATCAATTTACTCAATGGGGAAGAATTCTGAGACATCAGGACCCTATAAAACGGACAGTATGGACCATCAAACAGGATCAACATGTCTCGACTAGTGTTTTTGAGAGATGTTCGGTGTTGTGTTCCTTGGAATGGGAGGGTTCAGCAATCTAACGAGGTCGAAAAAAATAGAGATCGATGCTCACGACACCCGAGATATTAAACATCATGGGATGTAAACTCTTTTCTTCTTGTTATGTGTAAATTTATCTCTGTCAGTCTCAATGACAGTGCCGACGACAGTGAGACCAGCCGTCACAGTTTTTGAAGAAGTCTCTTAACGAAATGAAAGTGAGGATGATGATGCAATGTATCTCTCTGATTTCCTTAATAAAGGATGATATGTAGAGAGTTTACAATGCTGCAAAAAGAACATATGATGAATTTTGTGGGTCAATAGATGAAGAAAGTGACAGCTATCCAACCCAAGCGTGGAGGAAACAATCGGTGACTATTCTATATATTTTTAAAAGGAAAATAACTAGTATTGGAACAATGTTAGAGTTTACATGCATAATCAGTTCACTCAATCATTCCTAATTCAGTGAGTTCTAACGAGTAGACTGATGCTTCAGTATAAGTGAAATAAATCAAAAGAAGTATGCACACGAGACTAACCTGAAGTGGCAATGACATATCAAACATGAAAATTCGTGCAAAGACCTACTGCTGTGCACAACTCAGAGGCTTTTCTGTAATGGACAAACTAATGAGCGCACGACTCTGTCAAGGAGTAGTGAGGGCAAGCTTCACAGTTCTTCCAGCGTCGGCGGTTAATTTCAGGCTGATTTTTTTTTTATCTTAATTGGCAGCTGTAGCGTTCATCAGTATCCCGTGCTGTGTGAAAAAAATCAAATCATGATAGTGTAAAATTAATACCAGTAAAATCACTCCTATCATATGAAATAGCAACTTATCATATAAAAAGCCAAAAATAGAGAACCAGTGGTCTGATGTTTTTTTTTTCAATATTGAACTTTCAATTGTTGTCCTGAATTGTGGTCTGAGATTTTTTCTTTGTTTTTTCCCTTTGTTTCTTATAATGTTATCAGTAAGAGAAGCACTCACTGCAGCTCCATACCTGATAGTCTATAAGATAAAAAATTTTATGGAAGTTGACAGATTTAATAAGTACTCCCTCTGGTTTTAAAATAAGGATAGCATTAAACTTCTAACATCAACTTTTATCATTCGTCTTATTTAAAAAAGTAAGATGAATATAATATATTTTATTATAATTGAATTTATCATTAGTGGTATTTAAAACACGGGCTATAATTTTACATATTTAAACATTTTGTTAAAAGTTGATGTTACAAGCCAACGGTGTTATATTTCAAAACAAGAGGGAGTATCTAACACTATAATAGGAAAAACAGGCAGATACTTTATTAGAAATTATGTACTCTTTATTCATTGGGTGGAAGGACATTGCAGCTTACTATAAAGCCAACCAAGATAGCAAAACAGCATACTGCTACTTCCACAGTCGAAAGCGGAGCTGCTAGATAAAATGTGGATGTGAGATCTTTGGTGCACAACATGAACGTAACGTAATTATTAGGATTTGGAGGAATCTGGAATCAAATGAGCAATTCCATATAATTATTTAGCTAAGTAGCTTGCATAAAAAACTGTCATATGCAAGTGATCAAAAGAGTAAGCAAGGTTGCAAGTGGATAGGTTGGTTCAAGGATGAACATGAGGTTTCTCGCAGTGCAAAACTGAAATTCAAAAAGTACTCGTTTAGTCCTTGTTCTCATAATTAATTTTCTGTTTTATATTTGTATAGCTTTTCTTTATGCATTTTCCCTTTCCAAATGCTATACGAGCCATGGCCCATGTGACGAAGCTGGATGGTATTTTTGCCGAGCTTGATGGGGATCGCATGTCACACGGGTTTTTAGAAAATAAGAGCATCTCCAACAGTTTGATTAAAAAATTCCTTTCTAAAGAACAAATATAAGTTAAAAAGGTTGCCTCATCCAAAAGTTCCCAATTTCAACTTCTAAATAATTTGAAATATAGCCATGTCATTCTTCTAGGGTCTATTTCAGTGGTTTTCATTAAATTAATCTTCCCAGTTATGCTGCATAACAGAACAAACGAGGTGGGATTTCACCTTTCAGGAGTTCCGATCAATTCCCTACACTTGAGGATCAACAGCCTCCCTTTTGTAAGTTCTTATATTTAGGAACCTCGTTTAGAAAACGGTTCAAGGGGTGTTTTTCTAATTCTTTCCTAAATTTATATTTAGAAACTTAATTTAGAGAACTATTGAAGATGCTCTAATAATAGGAGCACTCCTGATGCATAACCAACATGTCTTCCGATGACCTTTAGTCACTATAAAAAATAGATCTTTAGTCATCAAGTTTTAGTGACCAAGTAATTTGGTTACTAAAAATTGATAAGTAATGACCAAGATTTAATTTTTATTGTAGATATATATTTTTAGTGATCAAAGTATATGCTCATTGGTTGATAAATTCATTTAGTTACCAAAGGTTCTCTAGTTGCTATTTAGTTTTAGTGATCAATATATTCAATTATTGGTTACTATATACATATAGTGACAAGGTTTTAATGACTAAAATGTGACCAAGGTTTTTATTGACAAAATAGTTATAGTGACTAATATTACATATATAGTGATCAAATAACTTAGTGACTAAAAAATATATTTCTTGTAGTGAGTACTGGATGAAGGAACAAATTTGCGGTTAACACTTCAACTGTAACCACCATGAATAACAAAATTAGACTACGGCCACAACATCTGTGATCACGGCGTGGACCGCTGCAGCCTGCGCAGCTCATGGTGTTCAAAATCTTGCTGTTCTTGCTACGGCTAGCAAACAACCACATGCATGAATGATGAAATAGGAAGAGCCCAACTGGCCTGCCACAACCAGGGTTTAAAAAACCGTTTGAACCGCGGAAACCGCTCGAGAGCGGTTTAACGAAAACCGCAAAAACCGCGAAAACCGTTACAAAAACCGAACAAATTCAAAAATCAAATTTTTGATAGAAAACCGAACGGTTTTTACGGTTTACCGTTTTTAAATTTGAAATCAAACCAGTTTGAACGGTTTTTGCGGTAAACCGCTCGGTTTGAGCGGTTTTCGAATTTTCAAATTTTTTCAAATTTTCAATTTTTTTTTAAATTTTTAAAACAAAAAACCGATCAGCCGTAAAAACCGAGCCGCAGCGGTTTGGTCGAAAACCGCGGTTTATCACGGTTTTCGAGCGGTTTTGTGAACCATAGCCACAACCCTGAGATCCACTTGAAAATTGACAAGAAAAACCAAACGTGACGCCCGACAAAGTAGTTCAGGGCTCTTCGCGCCCGCTTAATGGGTCAAGGTCACTCACGACCCCTTAACGAATTCTTTTTGCAATTGTTCCTTGAGAGTTTCGAATTTAAAGCCATTCGAGTCATCATTATAATTTTCTCAAGAACAGTGTTGTAATAATAACACTGGAGAACCATATTTTTTCTACTTTTGTCATCAACAGTACGTCAAACTGAGTTTTTTGGGAGTTGTGTCGAGAATTGGCACACAGCTCTGCGACCAGCAAGAACAAATTTCTTGTCAATATATAGTTTCATTCTTAGAACTATTTTCATCCTATATGCTTGAGATTGCAACGAAAGAACACCATGGAAGAAGTATAATTAAGGATGGCTACGCTCTAAATGGTTACCCCCATTCTGTTATGGATTACTTGTACTAGTGTATGGAAATTATGAGAACTGTGTGAGGATAGAAATATTGCAGTTAGTTATTATTTATGTTTGGTGCAACCACTAAATTAATGTCGACGTGCCGCCTCTAAATATATTGCTCATAGAGGAGACGGTGCATAGATGACACTAGTAGCGAAGAAGGTTCTCAGTACGGTACACTACTACAAAAAAAAAGGCCGATAGTGTCAGGCCACTAGGCCCTGCAATATCGAGTTCACGAACCGACACTGCTAAAAACCATGTTCAGTGTCGGTTAAGCATGACCGACACTAGTTTTTTTCACTGGTGCCAGGCATGCTCTCGACACTACTAACATCAACACAGTGTCGGCTTGTCGACATCAGCATGCCCGACACTGGTGCTAATGTTAGTAGTGTCGAGCTGCTGATATCAACATGCCCGACACTACAGCTGAATAATTAAAATTAAAAAAAAACTATATTGCTCCTAATCTATCTTACTCTCCTTCAATGTTGCACGGTAACAGTAGCAAAACTGATAGAGAGCAATGCAGATAGAAGCAAGACTTAGTTCACATATATTTCTTACACTTGTCACAAATATTAAACATCAGTCACAAATACTAATTTATTATGTTGTATTACAACAGTATAACTACAAGTCTTATCCCATCACAGCCACTTCATAAACCAGCAAGCTAACAAGATCAGATAAAAAAGCTTCTCAACATGTGGTAATGCGGAGCAGCATCCTTTCTAAGTTCTTCACTATGAATGTCCTGCACAATCTATTTGAATTCAAATAGAAGTCTGGAAAAGTCAACCTAAAAGAGAGAAAATGATAACATCAACATAAAAGAGAGAAAATTTGTGTTCTATTAGTTACTCGTGTATTCATATTCTGTTGTGGTTCTAAATTCAAATACGAAGATGTTGGATCGACATGTTGCAAATAACAAATCAGGTGAGATTGTAGAGTCATCTGGCTAAATGAATCCATGTATTCTATAAAGCGGCTCTAAATTGTTGGGGGGGGGGGGGAGGGGGACAGCAACTTACCTTCATAATCTCATCTCATGTGATATCTTTTTCTGTTGCCGTCCTAAGAGAGCATCAAGTAGCAAATGAGCATATGTATATAGTGTGAGAATGATATTTGAACTCCTGTAAAAATACAGAGCAATTAAAATTTTCAGTTAACAAAGGATTTGTCCAGAACGGCACCTTGTTCTAGCAGCTCTGTTTGAAAAGCATAGCAATAAATCACTACTTCAAGTAGATTAGGCCAAGCATATTAAGACAATAATAATTTCTAATAATGCTCCTCAACATGAATCATCAGAATTTCATCTATCACAATATTAAAAGAAGGTACTAAGTATTGAATCTACAATATAGCACTAGTTTTCCTGACTTGTATGTTATGTTACCAGTAGTGATAGTGTGTAGTATTCAAAAGCAAATAAGTGCACATAGGAAGGGGAAGACAAAGAAATTCTACTTCTGTGTGGGAAACCCAAAATTGCTAGTAGCACAGAGGAAATCCTACTGCATACATTTCTTAGTAACTAGAATTCAAGATTGTTGGGTTAAATTTCTCATCTAGGAATAATAAGACAGATTCTGCAGGTTGTCAAGGAAACTAAAATTAACATTGAGAAATAAATCAAGTCAACATTGAGAAACAATAATTAATAATGATAAGATAACAACTTTGAGTGAACCAAGATGTGATACCTGAATAGGATTCTGTTCGTCTAAGTTTGGAGGAGCTGAGCTTGTCCTAGCAGGAAAATGCTACGGAAAAGTTTATTGAAATCAGATGGATAGATCTAAAAAACTTCTAAAAAATGCAACTGTAAAAAAAAGTAACAGAACATAACAGAATCCCATTCCTGTTTATACTACAAAATTGAAAGTTAAATAAAAAAATAGGATCTAAATCAGTAAACCAAAACCATGAGATACAGCATTCTGTGGGTCTAATTATGTAGTACTACTAATTTAGTTTTTACACTCTAACGCCCGTGCTGGTTGCTAATTTCCCATGTTTCTTTCTAACTCTACCTTTTTGTGACTAATTTCTTTAGAAGTGGATGATGAGTGCAATGTGTCACTAGGAGTGAAATTGGAGTGCCCTTGGTGTTAAAAGTGAAAGCTACCATGGTGATGTCGCCTTCATGCAGCCAGGAGCATCCTTTTTGTGTGTGATCAGATCACTATCCCAAATTCTTTCAATCTGCACCAAACACAACTCATGGATCAATAAACTCTTAAATGTTGGAAAGAATATATTTATGTACCTCGAACTATCTTGCAATCAAATAATTGAAGAGAGCATTGCCTGGTCAGGGAACTGATGCCAAAGCTAGTGCATCGAAAGCTCGGGATTAGCATCCTAGCCATGGAACCGATGCCAAAATTGCAGAGCAACATCAAGACACAATGCGAATCTCAAGGTCATGGATCCTGCTATCCTACAAATTCCTCTTGGAAGTTCTTCGGACGAGGTGTGGAATGTGTCACAGTGTTCGCGCGCACCTCGGCCAAGGCGGAGAGCCTTGTAGCGGCGGACGCGAGCCTCGCAGACTCGCCGGCGACCATGGCTGCAGTCTCTGACGTGGTTGTCACCATGATCGGCAACCCCAGCGACGTGTGCGAGGTAGTCCTGGACCCCACCACCGGCGTCCTCGCGGGTCTCCGTCACGGCAGCATCCTGTGACTGAAGCAGCGTAAAGGCATGGGATGACCGAAATGGGGAGTCGAGATCCCCACTGCACACGAAGATCCACCACGACTGCCACCTCACGGCTAGATCTGCTGGCCTCCTGGCCGGATCCACCCGCCCCTCGATCGGATCTGCCCGCCCCATGGTCGGATCCACCCACCCCACAAATGGATCCACCAGCCCCACTGTCGGATCCACCCGCATCAGGGCACATCAGAGAGAGAGAGAGAGGAGGTGTCAACGGTGGAGGCCAGCCGTTGCGCGTGGTGGAGAGAGAGAGAGAAAGGAGGCGCCGATGGTGGAGGCCGGCCGGTGCGCGTGGTGGGGAGAGAGAGAGAGAGAGAGAGGAGGTGATAGTGGAGGCTGGTGCGTGTGGGGAACGAGAGAAGACGTCAACACACTGATAATGGAGGCCGGTGTGTGGGGGAGCGAGAGGTGGACGGCTAGGGTTTCATTTTAATAAAGCTTCAAACTAGGTCTTAGTGGGCTGAAACGGGCGGTTACTTTTTAGTATCGGGCTGCTGCTGACTTAATAGATCCGACACTGCTGTTAGAAATAGTAGTGTTGTTTTAGATGACATCAGCAATGACCGACACTCTATAAAAAATAGTAGTGTTGGTTTTAAATGACATCAGAATGATCGACACTGTCACAAAAAATAGTAGTGTCGGTTTTAGATGACATCAGCAATGACCGACACAGATATACAGTGGCACACACTAGTGTCGCCAGCTTTGCTGATGTCAGCATTGCCCGACAAAGTAACGATATATCAGTGTCGGGCTATAACATCAAGAGGCTATCTCGGCACTGTAATATCGGTTTTTTAATGGGTCCGAAGCAATTAAAAAATTGAAGTGACACCAAAGGCTCATTTTTGTAGCAGTGGTACATTGATACATTCTGCTTCTGCACCAAAAATGAAAGCAAAGTATAGAAGACACAGGCATGGTATATCGTTCATAGGCTTGGGAGGAATCAGGGATCAAAAAACCTCAGGTCTCCGAAAGGGTGGTATGCCTCACGCTGGTTGCATAACTGAAAGCATCCTCATATTTGGTGACTGGAAGCATGCAAAAATAATTAGTGTGAACAAGCAACATTATTACATCTTCAAAGGAGCATGATTCAAAGGATGACAAGTTTCACCGCTAGGTGCGGGCCCCGCCGGGCGCGTCTCATTTTTCACCCTGACTTCTCTTGCCGTGGGTGAGTTTTGCTCCACCGCGTTGCCCCGCCGGGCGCGTCTCATTTTTCACCCTGACTGCTCTTGCCGTGGGTGAGTTTTGCTCCACCGCGTTGCCATCCCTCGCGACCAATGCATAGGTTCTCCTCTTGCGGAGGCTTCGAATCAGATATTCGTATATACTATTAGGTACTTCCTCCGCTCAGAGTAAGTGTTGTTTTTGGAATTTTAAAAAATCATATTTGATCATTTATCTTATTAAAAAATAAAAATATTATAATTTTTTTGAATTGTTTTATTTAAAAAATACTTTAATCATGATTTATTTATTTTTATATTTGCATAAGTTTTTTAATAAGATGAAGATTCAAATGTAATGTCAAAAAACAGCAATTATTTTAAGACAGAGAGAGCACTCAGTTGAAGGATATAATAAACCATGCACCAGTAAAAGTTATGTAACTATAGTGTCAAAAACCATTTTTTTAATTGCAAATTAACAGGAGGATGTCAAGAATGACATTATTTGCCGGGATATAGGTTGACACAAACCAATGACAAATACAATAAATAAGTGGAGATCATATTTTGACAGGCTGGTTTCACATAGGAAAGGGTGGTAAATTGATAGCAGCTCAGTTGGTTAGGACCTCTAGTTGTGAGGCCACCCATCAAAGTTCAAATTCTGATGTGCACAGTTTATAGAATAAAAAACCCACTCATTGTGTCCTATTTATTTAGTTGACCCGATCTATTATAGACGAGCCCTTATGTATGAGGTAAGCCCAAAGCATAAATTAAGGCTCGAATCACAGTGGGGCGATTCCTTGAGGATGGAACTGGGTTCGTGAGTTTTCTTGACTAATTTTGGTTGAGCTTCTTGCGGTCTTACCCTGCCAGTCGAGTGGCGTGTGGTCGGCGAGATGTTTGTGGTACCATGATGCGTGCGTAATAATCTCTACGTTCCTAAATTGATGTCATTGCTGACTTTTAACATCAACTTTTACCATTCATCTTATTAAAAAAATAGATGAATGTTATATAGTTTACTTTATTATTAAAGTTATTTGAATCACAACTTATAATTTTTATATACGAATTAATTTTTTTAATAAAACGAATAGTTAAAGTTGATGTTAGAAGTCAATTGTTACAGCAATTTAGGAGCGGATGGAGTACCTATTGCTACACTCTTGCCATTTTTAAATTATTGGTGTTGTTGATTTTTAACATCACGATCATTCCTTTTATTAAAAATTAGTTTAAATATGAAAAATTAGAAGTTATAATTTAAATAAAAAAGCAAATTATAACAAAATACTCCCTCCGTCCCAAAATAAGTCTTTTTAGATTTTCAAATATCTACCACTGATCATTCGTCTTATTCAAAAAAAATTATGAAAATATTATTTATTTTATTGTGAAATGATCATTATTAGTACTTTAAGCTTGTCTTGTTTGTTTCTGTATTTTTGTAAACTTTTTTAATAAGATGAATGGTCAAATATTGATTTTAAAAAGTCAAAAGCATCGCTTATTTTGAGATGGATGGAGTATATGACATTAAAGCATCTCCAACAGTTTTCTCAAAAAATCACCTCAAAAAGTACTTTTTGGACCAGCTAAAAAAATTCGAGGTCTAATTTAGCCACCTCCTTCAACCCTAAATATAGTTTAAATTTGAATATAGTGAACAATTGTTTTCACTGTTAATTGTACGAAAGATGTGATCGGAGACTCCACATTTACCTCCGAACAAGGAGATTTCGGAGACTCTCGAAAGTATCGAAAGTAGAGAGGTGTTTAGAAGAGTTGTGAAAGGAGTTTTTTTTACACTTTTTTCTTATAATTTAATTTAGGAGATTTAATGAAGAGCTTAGAGATGCTCTTAACAAAAATGTTTTGAGTAAGTCAAATAGTTAAAGTCAATATTAGATGTGAACAGCAACAACAGTTTAGGAATGGAGCTAGTATATAGGATTGATAGGAGCAAGGAATCAAAGCAGGGTGAAGCGGAGTACTGAGCTCATTTGAAGAACAACATGTTCATCTGTTTTTATTGGGTAATTAAACTGCTTAACGAAAATCCAATGTAAGTACGTGTCGCCAACTCCGCGTAGGCTGTAGGGGTACTGGACACAATTAATATTTTCAACAACTCACTCCGGAGGCAACGATACGTATCAGTAGTATAAATATGACAAAGATAGCAAGTAAGTAAGTGGGGATCATAATTTCAAACGATACGTATCAGTAGCTAGTTTCATATAAAAAAGGGTGCAAGGAGTCAGCCTGAGATATTTGGTAGTACCACCTCTGTCCAATAGATTTATTTCTAGTTTTTATTGACTTTCTCTTTAATCAATGATTTTTATAGATTCGGTTAAATTAAAAAACTTAGTATTCGTACTTTTAAATTCATTAAAAGAAATACTTTTATAATATACATAATTTATGTTATTAACTTAATTAAATTTATCAAAATTATTGGTCAAAGTTGTAATCAACAAAAGCTAAAAATAAATTTTTATTGAGATGGAGGGAGTAAGATGCATGCATATTTCTTATGGTGGGTCGGTTTCTATTTGTTTTCGAGGCTCATTGACAATTCAAATTTCGCAAGGAAGCTACAAAACTTAAGTAAGATTCTATTTTGGGATAGAGATGCGAAGAAATTGTATAAATGTTCGTGTGTGTGTGTGTATGGTGATGATCAAGGATCAGGATCAAGCTAATTTTCCTTTGTTCAGTAGTTTGGATAGTTCATTGTCATCTTTGTTAGATAAAGAAAAATCTATTTAATTCATTACAATTCTATGCAACAAAAAGTTCCTCGTGAATAATTCTTTTTTTTTTAGAAAAAATTTGTTTCTTTTTAGATTTTACTTTTTCTCTGTGTTTATGTGTGTGCTAGCATATGATGTCAAGCGGAAGTGATAGAGTAGAACTGCTTTCTTACGTTACATCCAAATCCAATACAACACAGCATGCTTTATTGAAGGAAACTTGTTTGGCAACGGCCCAAATCTTCCTGAGTCAGGAATCCTGACCAATTTGCCGCGCGCCGCCAACAGGCCTTGTAGCTTTCTTGCTACGGCCTAAGAACACAACCCACAGAGCCTGTTACCAGGGTTTTAGAAACCGACCAAAACCGGTCGGTTTTCACGATTTTCGATCAAATCGGTCCGGTCTGATATAAGGTTGGATGAGCTGGCACTATAGCAAATCCGGTTAACCGGTCGGTTTTGCCAGTTAGCTGGCCTTTTTTTTGGCCAAACCAAAAACCGGCGTGGATCCAGTTTCTAGAACTTTTTTTTTAAATGGTTTCTAAAACCTTGCTTGTTACTGATCACGGTGGAATTTTGGACGCATATATAACCGGGCGGTCGGCTGATCGATTTGATTTGGCTTAAGAGAGAAAATGAAATAAAACAATATCTTTCGTATCGCATCTGAAGGATTATTTATGTGAAGCACATAATGTTTCCTTCACTTTGAGTTTTGTCCAAATTTCTAGTACTGCATAAGTTTTCCATCTTCTCTTTGATACTACAACAAATCGAAGGACATATTTTCTTAACCCTTGAAGATACGATCTTTTTTTTTATAAGTCTACTTTACCCACTCAACAATTGATATTAGCTTACTTCATCTCTCAACTATAAAAACTAGATATTTTACACCTTAAACTATCTAAAATCATCTAAATAACCTCTAAAGTGATTTTAGAATTGGTTTTTGCATATGTGACAATACACATAGATAATGCATATGTACAAAACCACCTCTAAAACCACTCTAGAAGCCTAGGGGGTAATCTAAAAGATTTTGAATAGTTAAGGGTGTAAAGTATCCTGTTTTTATAATTGAGGAGGTGAAGTAGTCTAACACTACTATTTGAGGGGTAAAGTAAATTTATCCCTTTTTTGGCAGATTTCTTTTTTTTTTCTTTTCTTTTCTGTTCTTTTCTTTTGAAACCAGGCAGATTTCTTTTCAAGACAGCGTCTCTGCTGCTTCAATTGACGTGCTTTTCTTTTGTTTTCTCTGTGGACGGTAACTGAAACACTTAAGTTTTGATATTATTCAAACTTTCAGGGGGTTAAACAGAAGTTTGCGCTAAAGTCAAACTTTCTATCTCCACGACCGTTGGACTGGTGGTCCGAACTCGTGATGCCTTTTCCTCGGCTTTCCCCTCAGCCTGTTTTCATAGGTATTTGACCCGATGAATGAATTGGAAGTGATGTAGGAGAGTTATTCTGGTCACATGCTCGCGACATGACAAACTATCGAACTCCACGGCAGAAGAGAGAAAATATTGTACTCCGTTCATCATCTTGGTGTGGTGCTAACTACTTCTACCAAATGTATGTTGACGTGCCACCTCTGTCACCATTCTGATCGATACAAACAGGCAAAAATGAGCAAAAGACATGTAGTAAATTAAATAGGAAATATATTACTACATCATTTTAGACAGTGAGATATGATGTGATAAATGGCATGATCTACGATATATATGACAGGTAATTAATTCTCTGGCTAATTTTAGGGAAATCAAGAAATGAAAAACAATGAAAATTCTCGTTACAATACATTATTGTGGCTAAAACTAATCAGTAAACAATGCGTGCTTGTTAAATTACTACTCTTTTCGTCTCAAAATAAATGTCATTCTAGACTTTTAAACATCTATGTTTAATTTTTTGTTTTATTCAAAAAACTTATAAAAATATTATTTATTTTATTGTGAGATGTTTTATTATTAGAAAATAGTGTAAGCATGACTTGATTATTTTTATATTTGTTTGAATAACACGAATGCTCAAACAATAATTTTTAAAAGTAAAAACAAAAGTCACTTATTTTGAAACGAAAGGAGGACAACATATCTCATATTTTGAGAAGATGCCCTCTGGTTTCCTCGTCCCGCTAACACTACAATGCCATTACGTGCAATTAACCGAACAACTATGACACATTTTTTACAATTATACGCTATGTTTTTAAATTATTATCACTATTTACTTTTAACATCAACTTGACCGTAAAATTAATTCAAATGTGTAAATTTATAAATTCTATTTCAAATGCCCTTAATAATAAAGTAAATTGTGACAAAATATATAATATTTATTATATCTTTTTAAAAATGACTAGTGATCAATATTGAATTAAGAAATTAATAACGACAATAATTAAAAAAACAGAATAAGTACAACACATATATACATGTACCACCAGTGAAGAAGTAAAAGAAAACTATATGTTGACACTGGATCCAAGCACTATGCAACAGCAAACAACAATCCATGTAAACAAAACCAAATCAAAAAGCAAAAGGTACAGTATCATGCAGATCGCCCCCACGGAATCTTGCTATTCCATTTCCAGACCCCCTGTCCCCCACCTCCAACGTCCCCATCGCCGCCCAACGTACACAACCGCTCTCTTCCCCACGCGACCGCCACCGCCGTTCGAAACTCAGCGCCCGATCCCAAGAAAACCAGCCCTCTCTCCCACCTCACTGCCGCCCGCGTCCCAGCAGCACTCTCCCTTTATCTCCTCTTCCCTGAGTCCTCTCCACAGCCAGATCTCACGTCTCCCTCTCGCGGCGCCGCGGCGTCGGAATTGGTGCCGGTACGGGTGGTTCTTGGAGTTTGAATGGCGGCGGCAGTGGCGGAGGAGGTGACGCTGCGGTGGAACAATGGCGCGGTGGGCGACGACGACGTGGCCGCGCGCAGGGCAGAGGAGGCCGGTGAGTTGGATCAGTTCTTGGGGGCGGATCGCGGCTAGTGCGGGATGGGGATTGTTCTGGGCCGGCTGCTTTCGCCGCACAATTAGATGGTTCTGTTCTTGGTCATTGGTGAAAGATTGGGTGATCGGACAGGGGGAGTCTCGTCTTGGTGTTACGGCGGCTTGACTCTGTCTGACCGTTCAGTGATCAGATTCAGCTTAGGACTGATATTATCAAATTTGGTGGTTCGGTTTCGGTTGTGATTCAAGTGGGACGAAGTGGTTCTGAAGTTAACTTAGGAGTTTTAGTGCTTTGAGCTGTCTGTGAGTTGACAGCAGTGTCGAATTCATGCGATCCATGCTCTGTGAATCTTTATGTCGAATGGCAGTTTATTTATTTTTTTAGCCCTGCGCTAGTTTTGGTTTTAAGCGAGAGGTACCAGCTGTCATATTCCTTTTCAATTTCGCGCTTATGGTACTACTATGCCAGTTTTGTAGCTTCACAGGTGTTAATTTTGTAACTGCTTTCTAGTTTAGAGATTCATAGCTGTAACTGTTTGATGATGCTACTAGTACATGCTTATCATAGTACGAGTAAGTCTTTAAAGATGATGTGCTAGTTTCACTTAGCACTAAATTGTACTGGGCATATGGAGTAGCATGTCGACTGGGCAGTCTTCCCAACTTAGTTGAAATTTGAGTACTAATTCTTTTTGTTCGATTTCTATTTTTACTCTGTAAATGCTAGCTGAGTGTTTCATTAATAGCATGTTGAATTTGAGTGTTTCATTAATTCGCTGAAAACGTTTGAGTTCCTAAAAGCATCGCTATATTTGGTCACAATCTATCTAAGGAAAATGAAATTAATTGTATAATATCTGATGCAGCAACAAGAAGGCATGATGCGGCCAGTTGGTTGCGAAGAACAGTTGGGGTAGTGTGTGCAAGAGACTTGCCGGATGAGCCCTCTGAAGAAGAATTCCAGCTTGGGCTCAGAAATGGCATTGTTCTTTGCAATGCATTAAATAAGGTCCAGCCAGACGCCATACCTAAGGTTGCAGAACACCTCTCAACTTCAGTGGTTTATGTTATTTGGCTAGCAACGGTGCACGATTATGCTTGAGCCTAATTCTTTTTGCTACACCGTAACATTTTAGGTTGTTGGAGTCCTGTCCGATACTACTGTCCCTGCAGATGGTTCAGCTTTGTGTGCATATCAGTACTTCGAAAATCTGAGGAACTTCCTTGTTGTTGTAGAAGATTTAGGCCTTCCGACATTTGAGGTGTCTGATTTGGAGAAGGTACTTTTCACAATGATCTAAGAGTGTTCATTTGGTACTTCTGAAGTTGTTCACTGAGTATGTTTAATTCAGTATTACAATAGACACAAATGCAATGCTGCATGTGGAGAATTCACATTCTGTTTTACTTTCTGTGAGAAACATTAATGCATTTTATCTTCCAATTTTTCAATTTAGGGTGGAAAAAGCATTCGAGTGGTGGATTGTGTTCTTGCTCTGAAGTCATTTAGCGAAAGAAGTAAAACAGGAAGACATGATTCATGTAAATATGGTGGCACTTTGAAGCCTTTGACTCCCAGAAAGTATTTTATACTCAACAATTCTGACGCTTTTATGAATAAGAATATGAGAAACCACTCAGAGGCATTTCCGAATAGTTTCTCAGAGGAGCAAAATATAGCTACTGATTTTTCTCTAGAACTCGATGATATGGTAAGTATTGTAATGTAGATTTGGATCTTATTTTATCATTTTAGTTCTTATTATGCACTCAATCATGGCTTGCATTCTTTTGTAGACCACTTCAGACTCCCTTAGCAGGATTGTGCGCTCAACTCTCGTAGACAAGAAACCAGAAGAAATTCCATTTGTGAGCCTTCTTTTCTTGAATAAAAAATTGATAATTTTGCAGTGTGATTCATTGATATTGAAAATGAAACCTAAGACTTTGCTTATTTCCAGCTTGTTGAGTCACTTATAAGCAAAGTTATTCAGGAATATGAGCATCGCATTGCAAACCAAAACATGGTATGTTCTTTCCGTTATTGACATGAAAATGCCTTTTGTTATCAATTTACTGTTGAAAATGCTCTTCTATTATAGTTGACAAATGAAGTGAAGACGGATGATGAGAAGCAAGATATCTTGAATCCGAATGAAGGGAGCATCCTTGTAGTTGCAGCTCAACAGTTTCAACCATATGTAGAAACAAAATTGGACCTACAACAGAAACAGATCCAGGTATTTCTCATGGTCTTGTGTTATGTGATCTATACTAAGCTGTATGCCCATCAATGTTTTGTTGACAGTTTATGCTCCGATAGGACTTGAGAGGTGCCATTTCTTCTGTCAAGTCTGGCATGGAACAACTGAGATTACAGTACTCTGATGAGTTTTCTAAACTTGGTAATTCATAATTCATTTTATTACATTATCTAAATCTTTCCCACCAAGAGTAGTTGATTATACTGTATCTGGTTTCATATTGTCTTAGGGAAACAGCTGTACACTTTATCCAATGTGGCTTCTGGCTACCATAAAGCTCTCGAGGAAAACCGCAAGTTATACAACCAAATACAGGATCTTAAAGGTAGCATTTTATTCTTTAAATAAGAAGCCAAATGATACAATATATTATAAATTTGGTTGTCTTATGTATATCCAGGTAATATTAGAGTATATTGCCGAGTGAGGCCATTTTTACCTGGTCAAATAAGTTCATCAAGCACTGTTGCTGGAATGGAAGAAAGAACAATCACAATAATAACTCCCACCAAATATGGAAAAGATGGGACCAAATCTTTTACTTTCAACAAGTGCTTTGGCCCAACAGCTACTCAAGGTCAAAATTGCTCTTCGATGCATTTTGTCCATCAAAGCTTGACGAGACTTGATGATCGGACTTCATGGTTCTTTTTTATGCAGATGAGGTCTTTTCAGACATGCAACCATTGATCCATTCAGTTCTTGATGGTTTCAACGTCTGTATATTTGCATATGGACAAACTGGATCAGGGAAGACCTATACAATGGTAAGAAACTATTAGACTTATTCTGTTCATGATGAATTTGCGTCAATCCTTTTCAAAAGTTCTGATCATTTTCTGGATGTTGTGCAGAGTGGGCCGAAAGTACTAACGGAGGAAAGCCTCGGTGTAAACTATAGAGCACTTAATGACTTATTTAATCTTCAAGCACAGAGGAAAGGGACAATCAATTACGATATTTCTGTACAGATGATTGAGGTCTACAACGAACAAGTGCGAGATCTTCTTCAGGATAGTGGGAGCAGAAGATATCCTTTTCCATCAGTTTATGTATTTCTCCTGGCCAATACAAACTCTAAGCAATAGCATTTACATTCCTCTGGTTAGCATGAAGGAAGTCAATAGAAAATTCTCTTTTCTCCTCCTTCCATCTTATTTTAGGCATATTTTGGATATCCCTAACACCGATCTTACATTAGAAATTAGAAACACTTCTCAGAAAGGGCTTGCAGTTCCAGATGCAAGCATAATTCCTGTAACATCTACAGCTGAGGTTGTTGAATTGATGAATCAAGGCCAGAAGAATCGTGCAGTGGGTTCAACAGCCATAAATGACCGAAGTAGCCGCTCCCATAGGTTTGCCATCTCCTTCACTAGAGAAAAGTTTCCCTTAATTTACATCTGGACTTATGAAGTTCTGACTGAGGAATCCACATGTAGTTGCCTGACTGTTCATGTTCAAGGAAGAGATATGACGTCTGGGACAATTCTAAGAGCTTGCATGCATCTTGTGGATCTAGCTGGCAGTGAAAGAGTTGATAAATCTGAGGTTGTAGGAGATAGACTGAAGGAGGCACAGTACATAAACAAGTCGCTTTCAGCTCTGGGTGATGTGATTGCATCCCTATCCCAAAAGAACTCACATGTCCCTTACCGGAATAGCAAGCTTACCCAGCTTTTGCAAGATTCACTAGGTAGGGCACAGAAGCCTAGTTCCTGACTCATAATTTGTTACTATTTGTAATGAAATCTATATCATGAAAACATTATTGCAATTTTCAGGAGGACAAGCAAAAACTTTGATGTTCGTACACATAAGCCCAGAACCAGATGCAGTTGGTGAGACAATAAGCACCTTGAAATTTGCTGAACGAGTGGCCTCTGTTGAGCTTGGTGCAGCAAAAGCAAATAGAGAAGGAAGTGAGGTTAGAGAGCTCAAAGAACAGGTGTCCACTTACTCCATGTAGACTACCTGTTAAAAGACTATTGATGCCGCTGCTGAGATTCATAAGGAAGTTTTTTTTTGTCATTTCAGATTGCTTGCCTCAAGGCTGCATTGGCTAAGAAGGAAGGAGAATCAGAAAACATTCAAAGCACACAGTCAAACCCAAGCGTATACAGAGTAAGAAAAGGCAATGCAACACCTGCATCACCTAAAAACAGGCAGCCGATGGAAGAAGTTGGAAACCTAGAGGTAACTCATTTTTGTTTTTCATTTATAAGTCTATGTGATCTACTTGTCATTCGAAACATCATTATTAGAGGGGGGAAAAGCTGCAATACTCTAAATGAAGTTAAATATATTCAGGCCATAATTTCAGGATATAGGATTACAGGAAATCCAGTTCAGAAAGTTATATATAGATGATATGTACAAAGATTGTTTAAACTTTTTAATATTCTTGACATGCAGAAACTATATCACATATTTGATCAATATTATTTTCTGCCTGTAGAGCATTTTAACTCCAGCGCAGAAGAGGTCAAAATTGCATCTGTCTGGCATTCTCACTGAGAACAACTCGTCTGACTCAGTTGAGAATTGCAATGAGTTAGGGATTTGGGCGAATAAGATTGCTGTTTGTGACAAACGCTTTGAGAATTCTAATTCCTTGCAAGCGGTGGAGCGTGACACAGCACAGCTTCCAACTTCTTTCTATCAAAAATACAGTCCTATGCGGCAAAGCTGTGGGACTGAATCAGTACAATCGGAGGGCTCACACAAATTCGGTCCT
>BCLG01005563.1:0-24780 GCA_001602295.1 Zoysia matrella | reverse complement strand
AGGTTACAAGGAGCATCAAATTCAATATAACCTAAAGAAGTTAAAGAAGATATGAGCTCTAACTTTGCATCATTCAAATCAGCGCAATAAAAATGCTTATTCTCCACATGTGTGTACTCAAGAACAACAATTTCTACTCCATACACTAGTTGTGTTTTCGAGATGAACAAAACTTGGTCACACAACTTGATGCAATCATAGGACAAATATGCATTACAAAACAAAGCATAAGTCTTGGGAGGCTCAACTAAGCTTTGCAAAACACTAGGATGAACATTGGACAATTGCAGTTCAATACAAGCAGCATGAGAGGATCGAGATGTGGTGAGGGACTCACAGTGTGTTTCATTTTTCTTACTCTCCTGGAATATAGTAGGCAGCACACAAGCATATCTATCCATTATCTCATCAACTAGCATAACGTCTTCTTTAGTCTTTTTCTCACTCTCCTGCACGATGTTAGGCATAGGATAAGAAACAGAAGAGTGCTCTCTATCTAGTTGTGTTGTTTTAATAAGAGATAAAGTATCACACAGCTCTTCTTTATCACATTTCCCTTGTGACAAAGGCACATAAGCAATACATTTTATAATTTTCTGATGGTGATTGTTCATGATTGTATTTTTAGATGATAAAAGCTGATTTCCAGCAATACAAGCAAGCAAATATAGGTGTGAGAGTGAGTAGTAAGTTTTAGAGATGAGCAAAATTTAGATTTCAGAATTGAGACCATTCATAAACCTATTGATTTTATCTTCCCGGCATTCATCTAAGCGACCAAAAACGACACAAACCTTAAAGTCATGAAAGTATTCTTTAACAGTCATACTATTCTGCGTCAAGTTGTCTAATTTGGCACGCAAATGATCAGCATAAAATGCAGGAATAAAGACATATCTAAAATGATATTTGAAGTCTTTCCAAGATTCTATTGTGCCTACAAATGTATTTCCATTCAAGCAAAGCACTTTCAGTCAAGTGATGTGCATCAAATTCTTTATCTACATTTAGTTCCCAATCAATGTATGCATGAGGATCAAATTTCTCTGCAAAAGAAGGTATTGACGAACTGATGACTTGCAAAATATCATCCTTTACCTCATGTTGAAGCATCTACACATCTTGGTGAGGGTGTAAACCACCAGCTCCCTTTTTCTTGATTGTGCCTATCATGGTTAGTAAATAGCAAAACAAATTGACAACGAGCTAGATTTTGTCCAACTCGATTTCTCTCAAGCTTGCTCAACCAAGTTCTTACATGTTCTTACCAAACCAGTAGAGGTGATCTGCAATCAACGATGTCAACCTACAAAGATTGGTGGAGCAATTGCCAGGGACACAAAACCTGTTTGTTGTAGTAATCTGTGGAGCTTGGACAGTTTCAATTTGTAGCAAGGATTAGCACAATCAAATTAGCAAATGCAAAGTTGAATAAGTGTTCAACAACGATATAGTGCTGGTCCTAGGCTAAACCCTGCTAGAGACGCGAGCCTAGACACAAAGATAGTCCAATAAATGATACAAAAGGCTCAGGACAGTAGCAACTAAAACACGCAGCACTTCTCTCTTCTTCTTTTTTGACTTTCTTTTTTCTGCAACTTCTCTCTTTTTTTCCTTTTAATTTCTTTTCTTTTCTTTTTTCTCTCCCTCTGTTTTTTTTTGTGATGGAATGAAAATAGATATGAACAAAAGTGCAGCTAGCAGATAGCAGATAGGATATCGCATATCTCTTTTGCGATTGCGACACACTCGGGGTATTTTATGGCAAGTGTGGATCCGTTGGAAAGATAACACGGAGATCTTTCCTGGTTGCATAAACAAACAACAGATCGCGGAGATATGGTTGTTTTCTTCCGCACCAAAATCTGTAAACCCAATGTGTTAATTGCAACAAACTCAGATCTAGATTGATTTCTTCCTTCTATTGTTGATATGAGCCAGGAACGTGACAAGAACTCGAAACTCTAATGCATTAAATTCAAAGAACAGCAACACAACACGATGATGCAACCACGAATACAACAACGCAAATTACTAAAAATAGTGATGCACAGGCTCAAAGGGTATAGGACAGCGGAATGATTCAATATTTTTTTGTATGGCTTTTATGAGGACAGTGGGAAAATGAATGAAACGATAAACGAGATGGGATAAATCTCACCGAGCCACCTGGGAAGCTGATACCACTTGATAGAACTTGAGGTGCCTGATCTTTCGGTGAGGTGATAACTATCGATTTGGTGGAGTCGACCCTCACAATCCAACTACAAACGAACAGGTCGTGTGCGGCTTAGCAATCGTAGAACCAACTCCGAATGGTTATTGACCGTGCTGGACAGCAAAATCAATCTGATCACGAAGATCAATTCCTGCAAGCAATCGAAGAACAAGCAAGAACAAGATGTGGCAAACCAAGAATCCCTCACAATATGGGGTTTTCAAAGCTGTCTAACAGGTGGTCGTTGGACACAACTGAAGATCAGAAAGTTTGCATGAGAGCTACACGATAACAAAAGAAAACCAAGTCTTTTTTGTGGCGGCTGGGACCTTTAAATAGGGTGGAGGATGACCAGAGAGTGCTGGGTCGTCCTCAAACCCTAGGACACGGCCCTAATGGGCTCAACTTGATACACGGGCCATTGGCCCAAGTTGGGGTGATGCAGCACCTTCTGAATTGGAACGACAATTGTCGCTGACTCGGATGTGATATGAAGGTGAGGCTGGATCCATTCGAAGGTAGACTTGATGAGCTTTCATATGAAGTCGCGGCTTTTATTGCAAGTTTGTACTATTTTGCAGTCCGAATCCTCCAGGTGTGAATATTTCCATTGACGTCATCATCAGAGGAAATGATGTCCACATCAGATTATATACGTGAGGTATGGGACTCAGGAAACCAATGTAAGTTGATTGCAGCTTTGTGCGAACGTACGCTACTTTTGGAGGCGTCAAGGGGAGAACTGCAAAAGGGGTAGTACCGCATGAACCACGTCCTAGCATGGATCGCGTGTAGTCCCTTTTGTCCAGGTTGGTAGCAGCGGACTGACATTGAGGTAGCGTAGCGTATGACTTCAAGGGAGTGCGTACATTTGGTGTAATCAAGTTTCTCTAGCTGGATGTAAATCGATTATAATCGCTACCCCTCACAGTAATGAGTACTGTTTGTCTCTATGTGTTACATCATAGTTAAAGAAGTGGAATAAGAGTGGAATGGAAAGTAATATGATTTGTAGGATATGTTTATTGTAAATTGCTTGGCAACCATGATTGTGATAGTTTATAGTGCAAACTAAACTTATATTTCTCAAAACTTAATCTACTGCTAAAACTTGAAAGTAAGGATCAACTAATAGCGCTAGTTTTTGCAAACAGCTATCCTATGCGAGTCAGCCTTATCATATCTTTTAGAGCTTGCTGTAGTTGGCCATGTTGACGGGTAAGACTTGATGAGCGTTAGTGTAACACCTTGCATTTCTCAAAGTCAAGGAATAAAAGTTTACATAAAGAATCCGAAGGTTAAAAATTTAATGTTTAAAAGACGAAAGGAATCCAAGTCATTAATTCAAATTTTGATTTGAATTCGAATTTAATAATGAATGTTTGCACATGTGATTTATTTTGTAGCACCCATGTTGAAGAGCAATTCTGATCAGTTTAATTCCAATTGGAATTCTTTTGCTCTTCCTTTGTCAGTCCCCAAAATACTTTGACCGTTAAGCTTGAAATCTGTTTTCAGCAGATTTTCCAAGTATCCTTATCGGTTAACCAGTTTCAAATTTCAATATCTTTCAGTTCCTTTTGAATCCGCCTGTCCATGTTGGTTAGAGTGGAGACCACAGGATTAACAACAATTACCCCATTTTTCAATTTGTTCAGAGCTTAGGAAATATTTCTATTATACCACTGAACAAAGTAGAATGTTCTGATTTTCAGCAAATTTTTCAAGACACCTTAACAGTTAACCATTTTCTAAATTCCATATATTCCACATTCCTTTGAAAAACCCTATGCATGTCGCTTTTGTTGGAGAACAAATGTTACAGGTTCATCTTGTCAAGTTTGAACTCAATCCAAGTTCATCTGCTCATTTCGTTTTTGTCCTCAAAAATCTTAGGTATTAAGCTCGGCTGGACAGCTACTGACATGCGGGGCCCACCTGTCAGCCCCTCTCCTTCCCCAGTTTCCTTCCTCCAGAAGCCGCACGCCTGTCCTCCGTATTCGATACTTCCAACAAGAGCACGCACCCCCATTCTCGCTCTCTCCCATTCATCTCTCAACCTCACTCTCCTTGCTGACTGCTACCTCTCGCCGAGTAAGTTTGCCGCCGCATGCCCGACTCTCCCGGTGTCCTGCTCGCGTTCGTTTTCAAAGAATCAGGCCAATTTTGGAGCACCAGGAGCACGCACCAGGAGCACGCACCCCCGTTCTTTGAAGATGGCTCGGCTATTGCTAACTCATCTCTGGGCTGCTTTGGGTCATCAAAGGCGCTCAAACCAGAAGACAATGTCGGGGAGGGCTCCTTGCCAACTGCTGAAGCTGGCTGATCTGACTGGGCTGTTGCAAGGGCCCAAGCTACCTCCTCTGAAGTGTATCTGGTCTCAACTAAAATAGCTGCATCTAAAACACTAGGCTGCTAGGCTGTGGTGGCTGCTGGCTGTACCTCTGAAACTGCTGGCGGTGGCTCTGTCAACACTGACTCAGCGTTGGTAGCCTCAAAAGAGAGAACTCTCGGAGCTAGTGTTGAACTACCCAGAGCTGTTTCTGTCTCCAATGTTGACACTGTCACTCTAGGCTTAGCTGAAATAAGCTGTAGTGACATGAAGAACAAGGAAAAGGGCTACTGTTGCTGAAGCTGAGCGATAAATGCTGGCACAGATGAATACTGTGGCTACGGAGCTGTTGGCTGTAGCTGTGAAGGCAGGGGACCTGGTAGCGTTGTCGTTGGAAACACGGGTAGAGGTGGCATACTGATCCTCTGGAGGTATGATGCAATCACATCGAACCCAGCAGATATATAAGATATAGATGCTACCACCTCCAACTGAGTGTGCTCCAACCTCTCGTGAAACTCTCTGTCCTGCCGTCTCCTCTCCTCAGCCAACTCCCTCTCCATCCTAAGCCTTTCCTCAATGTGGAGACACTTGAGTTGGAAACTCTCCTCGAACTTGGCCCGTTCTCATATGATCCACTCCTCGGACTCTTGCCAGAACCTCCTCTGCTCGGATTACTCTACCTGAATAGCGTCTAGCCTGGCTACAAGTGTAGGGTCAAGTGTAGCGTCTACCTCGAACTTGGAGCCTCAGTGCTCTCAACCCTCGGCTGTGCTCCCTCTGGAGCCTCAGTTTCAAACTCTACCACCTCGGGGGCTGTGGTGATCTCAGGTAAAGAAGCATGCTCCTCCTCAGTCATAATACCAGCTCTCCTCACCAACAGGCATATGTATGGAGCAAACAAAAATTGTCCTGCTCCAATCCCCTCATCGATAATGTCCTCCATCTAGGCAAGCAACAAATCCGTCATATCAAACACTTTGTGCCTCAGCAAAAAAACAGAGCAGCCACTGATGTAGAATGATGACTCGATCTCTGCAGCCAGCTTTTGGGGCAATCATCCTGCCCAGCAACCCTCTCAATACACGTGCCGCGTGTCAACCTCAGAGTGTGCCTCGAGTAGTGCTCTCTAAGTGGTGGTGGAAAAGCAACACTCAGTCTCTCGTTGCTCAGCTCTATCCCTCCAAAAGTCTGTCGGGTGACAAGAAGTTTGAATGGTCCAGAGCGTGGATCTGTGTCTCAGAAGATAGAAACTCTGGTGCAGCAATGACATCGGATCTCTCAAAGCGATGTGGCTCCCCTCTGTTCAAGAACCAAAGTTGTGACCTGTCAGAGGAGATCCACAGGGAGACATAGAACTGTAACACCATCTCCTCATTGTACCTCAGGGGCTGGGAGACCAACTCTGAAAGACCAGGCAGATAAAAGAAATGCTCCTTCATGTCACTCCTATCTCCTCTGCTCAGTGTCTCAAAAGAACAGTGGCAATGTGCGGCAAACACTGAGCTCTTGCCCTTAGCGGCAAGCTGTCAAAGAAGAGCCTCATAAATCCTCCAATGCAGAATCGTCCAAAACTGACCAGCATCCCCATGACGCTCTGCAGGGACCCAGACAATGAAATCAACTCTCCTCTTGGCCTTCATGGCGGGGCCCTTCATCTTCAACAGATCAACCTGAAAGTGCATCTAGGCCTCCTAGTGGGTTTTGGTGGATGATGACGAACCATTCAAAGAACTAATGATATTTGCTAAGTGCTTTTAAAGTGAGAAAGATTCAAAAAATAGAAATGAACGTCAAAAGAAAAAGAAGACCCCCAATTTTCTTGTATCAAGTCACGGAGCCTTTTCTAATGGAAGAATACTAGACTTTATCATTTTTTGAGTCAAGGTATGCCGTACTATCAAGGGGGACTCAAATTGAGGTATCAAAGTGACAAAAATGCTCAAACTTTAACCTAACCCGAGATCCCTTACCGGATTATCCGGTAAGGCAGTCAGCCTCAACCAGAGAAGGCTCACCGGAGTGTCGGGCAAAGCGCCGAAAACTCCGGTGGCCTAGCAGCCGCACCCGAGAGGGCTCACCGGAGTATCCAGCACAGTGTCGGAGACTCCTGTGGCTTAGGCTATGCCAACCTGAAAAGCCTCACCGGAGTATCCGGCAAGTTGCAGGAGATTTTGGTGGACTGGAGTGTCCGGCAAAGTGCCGGAGTATCCGGTCATTCAGAATGTGGTCATACGGCTACTTTTTGGAGCCCGGGTATTTATACCCTCTCAGCTCCTATTGAGAGGACTGGCGACTCACACTTGCTTACAACACTTTTGAGCATCAACAACACTCTCCCACTCCCTTTCAAGGCCTAAGCTTGCAAGATTTGAGCTAGTGATTATGAGAGAATTGCTTCCACTCCCATTGAGCATTTGCGGCACCGTCGAGCTTTGAATCGAGTTTGTTACTCTTGAAGTTTTAGCTCCTAGATGGCTAGGCATGCCTGGGAGTTCCCAACTTGTGTGGTGATACCCCGAGAAGTTTGTTCACCCCTTCCCGAAAGGGATTTGCTAGTGCAGAACTCAACCTCACTTTTGTGGTTGGTTGAGTGAGAGAAAGGATCAAGTGAGATCCAGTTCTTTGTGAACCTCTCAACAGAGATGTAGAGTTCCTTCGTGGACTCGAGCTTCGGAGTAAAATCTTGTGTCTCCTTGTGCTCTTTTCATTCTTGCAAGTTCATATTGTTCTTGTTGTTCATATTCATAGATTTGCTTTGATCTACTTGCTCACTAGTTTCAAGCTTGTTTAATTGCTTAGATCTACATTCTATATCATATTCTAGTCTTTTGATTCAAATGGAATTTGCTAGAACTTGCTAAAACTTGCTTAGATTTAAATTTCGTCCAAGTGTCTGTTTGACCGGAGTGTTCGGCATGTTACCGGATAGTTGGGGACCAGAGTATCCGGCACATTACCAGAGACTCCGATGGTCTAACAGTTCGATGAGTTTGATTTTTTAGAAATTATTTTAGGTTACCTATTCACCCCTCTAGACAACTTTCAATTGGTATCAGAGCCAAACTCTCCGAATCGAGCTTAACCGCTTGGAGAGACGATGATGGGTCTAAGGGAATCAAGCCAAGCAAGCAAAAAATCAAGCGAAGGGATTGAACACTCTGTTTCAAGTCAGAGTAATGCGGAATCCTTCTCACTCCTTGAAGAGGAAGGCCAAAGAGGCAAAAAGAAAATGAAGAGAGTTAAAAAGGACTATTTTAGGACCCCTTTCAATTATTCTCGTCATAATTTTAACACAAAGTTCTTGTCGTTACCCATTGGTAAACCACCTCAATTTGATGGGGGTGAACTAAACCAAGTGGAGGCACAACATGAAGTATCACCTATTTTTGCTCCACCCGAGCATTTGGGATATTGTTTGTACGGGTGTTAAATATCCGGATAGTGATGATGATGAAGAACTCACTCTGGAAGAAGAGCAAGATCTTCACCCAAATGCTCAAGCGGTGATGGTTCTTCTCTCATCGCTCGATCAAGAAGAGTTCAACAAGATTGATGGGTTGAACTTGGCAAAGGAGATTTGGGATACTCTTCGAGTTGCTCATGAAGGCACCAAGACCATAAGAATTGCCAATATTGAGATGATGGAGAGAGAATTAGGAAGATTTGTGATGGAAGACAATGAGACCCCTCAAGAGATGTACAACCGGCTCAAGATTCTCGTCAACAAGATTAGAGTCTATGGAAGCAAAAATTGAAGTGATCATGAGGTTGTCAAAAAGATGATTAGGGCTTACACGGTTAGAAACACTACCTTGTGTACACTAATTCGTGAGAGCTCTAACTACAAGAAGATGACCCCCATGAAGTGCATGAAAAGATTATCAACCATGAGATGATGGAGAAAGAGGCCCAATATGTAAAGAACTTGTCAAAGGGTAGCTCAAGCTCAAAGAACCAAGACATAACACTCAAAGCAAGCAAGAAGAGCAAAGACAAGAAGATAGTTGAAGAGAGCTCAAGTGATGAAGATGAAAGCTCCGACCTTGATGATGAAGACATAGCTCTCTTTGTTAAGAGATTCAAGAAGTTCATGAGCAAGGAGCGCAATTACCGTGATGACAAGAGGAAAGATAAGCCCAAGACAAGAGATAGAAGAGTTTGCTACAATAGTGAGAAGTATGGGCACTTTATTGCTAATTGCCCACATGAGAAGAAAGAAGAAGATGATGGCAAGAAGAAGGAGAAGTACTTCAACAAGGACAAGAAATTTTCAAAGAAGTACACCGGTGAAGCCCATCTAGGAATGGAATGGAAGTCAAATGAGGAGAGTTCTGATTCGGATGATGAAGGCATTGCTACATTTGCCATCGAAGAATCTTCATCAAGCAAGTCTCTCTTCACCAACCTCAACAGGAGCAAGAGCACTACTCACACATGCTTGATGGCAAAGGAGGGCAAGCGTAAGATAAAAATCAAATCCAATCTCCCTCATAAATATGTTAGTAGTGATGAGAAAATAGAAAGTGATAGTGATGATGAGGCCTTGCTTAAAGGTTTAAGTAAAAATGCTATCGCTAAAATCAAAATGTTTATGAATCGAATAGTTGAGAGGGATGAGATTCTTGAGAATCAAGAAAACTTGCTCATTCTTGAAAAGAAGAGAAACCTTAAGCTTGAGAATCTCCTAACTCTAGAAAAGAATAAACATGAAGAGTTAGATCAACAACTTGCTTCATGCAAGGAGACTTGTAAAAGTTTTGAGAGTTCAAGTGGTGCACTTCAAGGAGACTATGATGTCTTGAAAAAGACCCATAAAGACCTTGAAGTGCAATTTGATACTTTTGGGTCTAACTCTAAACCTAAAAATGCACCTAGTTCAACTTAAACTTTCAAACATTATGCTAGATGTAAGAATATTGATCTTGAAGCTTATGCTACTAATGTCAAATTGATTCATGACTTGAAAGATCAAGTGAAAACCTTGAAAAGGCAAGTTCACCAAAAGAAGCAAGAGCTTGACAGTAAGAAGGTTGAATATGCAAGAAGTGCATATTTGAACACAAGGCACCCTCATATCAAGGACGGTATTGGCTATGTTCATGGTGGAAAGCAAAATGCAAGAGAATTCAAGAATGGTCAAGAGTTCCCAAAATTCACAAAAGTGGGAACCTACCAAAAGAAGCAAGCCAAGACCAAAGTCACTAATGATCTTTCTAAGTCTCATGATCATTATGCTAATGCTTCTCATAATATGCCCATGCTATTTCAAACTTTTGATGCATTATATGTTCTCATGAAAAACAAGCATGGTAGAATTATTGCAAAGTATGTTGGGCCACGCAACAAGACCTCAAAAGCTTGTGTGTGGGTGCCCAAGACTCTCGTGGCTAATTTGAAAGGATCCAAACAAATTTAGGTACCTAAAAATAAGGCTTAACTTGTTTTGTAGGTGTACTCCTCCGATGGATCAAGTTAGGTGCTAGATAGTGTATGCACCAATCATATGACCGGAGAGAAAAAGATGTTCACCTTCTACCAAGAGTGCGTGGTTATGGTAAAATTGCTATCACAACCGAGCATTCTATTTCTAATGTTTTACTTGTTGATTCCTTGGACTACAATTTATTGTGCCTTTCACCACTTTGTGGGATAGGCTATAATTGTTTGTTCACTAATAAGAGTGTGACGGTCTTTAAAAGGAGAGATGACTCAATTGCCTTTAAAGGTATGTTAAAGGGAAAGCTTTATCTCATTGACTTTTCAATGGATAAGGCTCAACTTGATACATGTTTGATTGCAAAGTCCAACACGATTGGTTGTGGCATCAAAGGCTAGCCCATGTTCGAATGAGAAATCTTAATAAGTTCCTAAAAGGTGGTCACATTCTAGAACTAACCAATGTTGTGTTTGAGAAAGATAAGCCTTGTGGAGCATGTCAAGCCAGAAAACAAGATAGAGCGCCACATCCCGCATAGAACATCGTGACAACAACAAGGCCATTGGAATTGCTTTATATGGATCTCTTGGTCCAATACCCTACATAAGCATTGGCGGTAACAAATATGGTCTTGTAATTGTTGATGATTATTCTGGCTTCACTTGGGTGTTCTTTTTGCATGATAAGAGTGAAATTCAAAGAGAACTCAAGAAGTTCTTGAGAAGAGCTCCAAATGAATTCGGTTTAAGAGTCAAAAAGATAAGAAGTGACAATGGAAGCGGATTCAAGAACACTCAAGTGGAGGAGTATCTTAATGAAGAAGGCATCAAGCATGAGTTTTCGGCATGCTACTCCCTCAACAAAATGGAGTTGTTGAAAGGAAAAACCGTACACTCATAGAGATGACAAGAACCATGCCTGATAAATACAAGACCTCCGATTGCTTTTGGGCCGAAGCGGTAAACACAGCATGTCATGCAACCAACCGGCTCTATCTTCATCTCATCTTGAAGAAGACCCCCTATGAGCTTTTCACCGGTAACGAACCAAACGTGTCTTGCTTTCGTGTTTTTTGAAGCAAGGTTATATTCTCAACAAGAAACACAAATCATCCAAGTTTGCCCCAAAAGCGGACGAATGTTTTTTGCTTGGTTATGACTCAAACTCTCGTGCCTATCATGTCTTTAGAAAATCTCCGGTTTAGTTGAAGTCACGTGTGATGCGGTGTTTGATGAGACTAATGGCTCTCAAATAGAGCAAGTTGACCTTGATGTTTTAGATGATGAAGAAGCTCTATGTGATGCATTGAGAAGGATGGCAATTGGTGATGTACATCCACGTGATCCACAAGATGTCCAAAATGATCCATCCTGTAATGTTGCATCACCTCCAATACAAGATGAAGCCCAAGAAGAAGAAGAGGGCAATGATCAGGAGGGAGATGAAGAAGAAGAGCAAGATGAACCAAGACCTCAAGTGCCACACCAAAGAGTCTATCAAAGTGTTCAAAGAGATCAACACGTCGGGAACATACTTGGTGATATTGAAAAAGGGTAACCACTAGATCACGAGTCGCTACTTTTTGTGAACATTACTCTTTTTTTCCCTCTCAGAATCATTTAGGGGTAGAAGATGCACTTCGTGATCCGGATTGGGTGATGGCCATGGAAGAAGAGTTGAACAACTTTAAGAGGAATGAAGTCTGGTCCTTGGTGGAGCGTCCAAGTCAAAATGTTGTGGGCACTAAATGGGTGTTCCACAACAAACAAGATGAGTATGAAGTCGTGACAAGGAACAAGGCAAGACTTGTGGCAAAAGGTTATTCACAAGTTGAAGGTTTGGATTTCGATGAAACTTTTGCCCCCATAGCTAGGCTTGAGTCAATTCGTATATTACTTGCCTATGCTACTCACCAAGATTTTAAGCTTTAACAAATGGACGTGAAAAGTGCATTCCTCAACGGGCCAATCAAAGAAGAATTGTACGTGGAGCAACCACCGGGCTTTGAAGATGAGAGTATCCTAACCACATTTATAAACTCCATAAGGCACTCTATGAGCTTAAGCAAGCTCCTATAGCATGGTACGAATGCCTTAGGGACTTTCTCATTGAAAGTGCTTTTACAATTGGAAAAGTGGATTCCACCCTCTTCACAAAAAGAGTTGATGATGATTTATTTGTGTGCCAAATATATGTCGATGACATAATATTTGGTTCTACTAACAAAACTTTTTATGATGAGTTTAGTAAGGTCATGATGAAAAGATTTGAGATGTCAATGATAGATGAGTTGACATTCTTCCTCGGCTTTTAAGTGAAACAACTCATGGAAGGGACGTTCATATGTCAAACCAAATACACCCATGACATTCTTAAGAAGTTCAAGATGGCGGATGCTAAACCTATCAAGACTCTCATAGGGACAAATGGACATCTTGATCTTCACTTCGGTGGATATTCCGCTCCATGATTGGATCCTTGCTTTACCTTAGTGCATCTAGGCCTGATATCATGCTTAGTGTGTGTATGTGTGCAAAATTTCAAGCCGCTCCAAAGGAGTGCCATTTAAGGGTCGCTAAGAGAATCTTAAGATATAACCTAGGGCTTTTGTATCCAAAGGGTTCCACTTTTAATCTCATTGGATATTCCGATGTGGATTATGCCAGATGCAAAGTGGATAGGAAGAGCACATTGGGGATTTGCCAATTTTTGGGAAGATCTCTTGTATCTTGACCCTCTAAGAAACAAAACTCCGTTGCCCTATCCACCGTCAAAGCTGAGTAAATAGCTGTGGGTAGCTGTTGCGCCCAATTGCTGTAGATGAGGCAAACCCTTAAGGACTTTGTGAGAACAAAGTCCTTCTCCTATGTTACAATGAGAGTGCGTGCCATCAAGATTGCTAATAATCTTTGTGATCATAACCGCACAAAGCACATAGACATCCGGCACCATTTTTAAGAGATCATACACTAAATGGGGATATAGAGATATTCCATGTACCCACAAAAGACCAATTGGCCTATATTTTCACCAAGCCTCTAGATGAGAAGCGCTTTTGTGAGCTTAAGAGTGAGTTAAATACCATTGATTCTCGAAATGTGGCTTGAAGTAATGCACATCTGATTGTTGTTTTCTATTTGCTTGTGAAACAAAAGATCTTGTGAAAATGTTGAGTGATTTTCAAAGTATTTTATCGTTCTTGGTCTTTGGACCAACTTTGTTGTAAAGTGATCATTGCTTTGAATATTGATTGTTGCTGATCACTTTATGACAAAGTATTTATATTTCCATCTATATATTTATAAGCCTATTCTTGCAAAAACTCCAAAGTTCTAGCCAAAATTCTAAAGATTTCTTCGAAGATCCTTTACTGTCCAGAGAAGGCTCACCAAACTATTCGACACTTTGCCGGAGTGTCCGGTGGCTCTGGTGGCCGAACCCGAGAAGGCGTACTGGAGACTCCGGCATTGTGCCAGATACTCCGGTGGTCGTAGACTCTAGCACTTTGCCGGAGTGTCCTGTGGCTTGGAGGTATTTAAACCTCCGCGGGTCCCACATTCAACATTCATCTCTCCATTTGCCTTCAACAGCCACCCGTGCCCACTCTCACCACAAAATTGCCACCACTCCAAATCCTTCGGATCGGGCCGAGTCCTCGCAAGGGATTGATCCCCAAGACTCCTTGTGGCTTCCTCATGCATTCCCCGTCGTTTTCCCCGTCGGATCGAGGCTCAAACGAGGAATTTCATTCAAAATCCCATATTTCTCGATCTCTCTCCGTAGGCCATTCTAGGTGATTTCCTTCGGTGAATCATCTTCTTTTGATGTATCCTTGTGATGTCGAAAGTTTGATTGCAAAGCCCCAGATGGTTAGAGTGATCTCATCGATTCTTGCCAAGAACATGAGGGACCGGAGTGTCTGGCAATTTGTCGGAGGGTCCGATGGACCGGAGTGTCCGGCACTTTGCCGGAGACTTCGGTGACCAGACTATCTGGCAGGTTTCCGGAGACTCCGGTGCATCAGTGATTTTGCACAATCTTTGATGCCTCCTTGTCCTATCTTATCATTGATCTTAGTGGTTCTTCTACTCACTTGTTGACAGATGATTCGTAAAAGGAGAGCACCTCTACCGCAAGATGATCCGAAGATTGAGAGCGAGCATGAGGAGGATTGCCCCAAGCGTAAACGGAAGGTTGCGGGTTCCAAGAAGCAACCTAGGAAGGGGCAAGGCATTGTCATTCGAGATGTTGCTCCTAGTATTGCTTTGCCCTCAAGGAGGAGTACCAGAAGTGGTCATGGCAAAGGGAAGGGAGTTTCTTGTGGACAAGGCAGTGCTTCTCAGGATCAGTTTGCTCCCCGCCCCTTGAGTACCAAGATTCACTACACAGTGACAGATCCTAAATCTGGGAATCGGGAACCTTTTGAGCATCCCATGAAGCCTATCAACTACACGAAGGGTTCTCATCACTACATTACCAAAAGGTACTCCAATCCTTATACCCTGAAGAGACAGTGTGGCTGTGCTGATCATAGGTTTCACAACCTCACATGGATTGGTACAAGTCTGTGACTGTGGATAAGAAGGTCAGGACAACTCCTATGAAGTAGATAGATTGAAGTTACATGAGTGCTGCCGAGGATCCTGTATTTGATCAGATTATTGAGGCTTGTGAGCGGAAGGGCTGCAAGGACATCATGGGGCTTAAGCAAGATTGGTGTGAAGAGATAATTGCCCAGTTCTATACTACACTTTGGATTAACAGGGATGGAGATGAGCCTATGCTCCACTGGGCACTAGAGGGCAACCGCTACCAAGTCTCCTACTCACAGTTTGCTGCCTATATTGGATTTGGTCAGGAGGGCTTGGGCAAGCACAAGATTCATTCTGAGCGGGTTCTTCTTGTTGGGGAGATATCTTTTCTATATGATGAGAGGCTTGGACCCGTTAGTCTTGGCAAGGTGCACGGGAGGACACCCTTTTTCAAGTATCTCAACTTGTGCCCTTGGTCTGGAGATGCCTCAAATGTTGTGTAGATGGCAAGGAACTTGCTCTACTAGATGCAAGACATAGATGCCACTCGAGGGGGTTTCAGTGTTTTTTATTTCATCTTTCTGGAAATCATTGTCACCTCTGCCACACCGATCCAGAGCTACAGCTATGCTCCCTACATCATATATATGATTCATTCTTTGCTCAATGGCCAACTTTACTGTGAGATGAAGCACAATCCTTATCGCATTTGGCCACTGGGACATCCACCGGATCCACTTCTCGTGCATCAGCTCCATCATCTAAAGGTGATTCCTCTTCACATGAGCTTTTCACACATCCTTCTGACGGAGCTTCCAAGAAGAAGTACCATAAGTCTTTTTCTTCTTTCATTGCTCGGGCTCTCAAGGCAGTCTTTAGCATTTGTACTCACAACACTATCAAGATTTGAGAGCATCGCCGCGAGACCCGAGGCAATTCCAAACTCGGCAAGACAAGATCAGATTGCCTCTCATCTTAACATCAACCTTTCTCCTCTCCGCAAGTATTCGGATTTCCCTCCTCCTCCTATCTTTGATAATCCTTGGAATCCTCTTGTCTATGCTCAACGGTTGGTCCAAGAACATGAGCAAGAGGGTGGAGCCAAAGCAAGTGAGGAAGAAGGTAAAGAGGACCTCGCAGCCGCCGAGGGAGAAAGTGATGAAGAAGGCGATGAAGAAGAAGGCAATGATGAGGAAGGTGATGAAGATAGCAACGCTAAACATTGTGCTTCTCACTTTGCATTCTTTTCTCCTTTTTGGTGATGTGATGCCAAAGGGGGAGAAGATATCTATCATGTCATCTATCTTTATCTTTGGGCTTATATTATTGTAATGATGGACATATAAGACTTGTGTGAGTGTTAGTATAAGACTATGTGATTTGTGGTTTGTAACAACTCTATTCATACTCTATTTGTAAGATTTAATTATTATATTGCTATCTATGATATGTTACTTATGATATGTGGTGGTGTAATGGTGAAATGTTCTTTTTGATCTTCTTATACTTGTTGTGTAGATATTTATTGTCATATGCATTACACTTATTATGTCCACTCACTTGTTGCACCCCACGGATGCTTGGATATAGGAGGACCTCTCACATTTTCTCTCAAAATATGTGCATCTTGGAATGTTAAAGCCAAAATAAGGAATTCAAATCCATGCACACATTTAGGGGGAGCTTCCTATATCACAAGCATCCAAAATTGTTGATTATATTTCTTTTTGAAGCTTTGAATGGGTTGTCATCAATCACCAAAAAGAGGAAGATTGAAAGTGCATCTAGGCACCCTAGTGGGTTTTGGTGGATGATGACGAACCATTCAAAGAACAAATGACATTTGCTAAGTGCTTTTACAGTGAGAAAGATTCAAAAATTAGAAAAGAATGTCAAAAGAAAAAGAAGACCCCCAATTTTATTGGATAAGGTCACGGAGCCTTTTCTCATGGAAGAATACTAGACTTTATCATTTTGTGAGTCTAGGTATGTCGTACTATCAAGGGGGACTCAAATTGAGGTCTCAAAGTTCCAAAAATGCTCAAACTTTAACCTAATCCGAGACCCCTTACAGGAGTATCCGGCACATTGTCGGAGTCTCCGGTAAGCCAGTCAGCCTCAACTAGAGAAGGCTCAGTGGAGTGTCCGACAAATTGCCGGAGACTCCGGTGGCCTAGCAGCCCGCACACGACAGGGCTCACCGGAGTATCTAGCACAGTGCCGGAGACTCTAGTGGCTCAGGCTATACCAAATTGAAAGGCCTCACCGGAGTATCCAGCAAGTTGCAGGAGACTCCGGTGGACCGGAGTGTCTGGTAAAGTGTCGAAGTGTCTGGTCAGTCAGAATGTAGTCCAACGGCTACTTTTTGGAGCCCAGGTATTTATACCCTCTCAGCCCCTTTTGAGAGGGCTGGCAGCTCACACTTGCTTACAACACTTTTGAGCTCCAAAAACACTCTCCCACTCCTTTCCAAGGCCTAAGCTTGCAAGATTTGAGCTAGGGATTGTGAGAGAAGTGCTTCCACTCCCATTGAGCATTTGCGGCACCGTCGAGCTTCAATTCGAGTATGTTACTCTTGGAGTTTTTGCTCCTAGATAGGTAGGCATTCCCGGGAGCTCCCAACTTGTGTGGTGACGCCCTGTGAAGTTTTTTCACCCCTTCCCGAAAGGGATTTGCTAGTGCAGAACTCAACCTCAATTTTGTTGTTGGTTGAGTAAGAGAAAGGATTGAATGAGATCCGGTTCTTTGTGAACCCCTCAACGGAGACGTAGAGTTCCTTCGTGGACTCGAACTTCAGAGTAAAATATTGTGTCTCCTTGTGCTCTTTTCATTCTTGAAAATTCATATTGTTCTTGTTGTTCATATTCATAGATTTGCTTCGATCTACATGCTCAGTAGTTTCTAGCTTGTTTAATTGCTTAGATCTACTTCCTATATCATATTCTAATCCTTTGATTCAAGTGAAATTTCCTAGAACTTGCTAAAACTTGCTTAGATTCAAATTTTGTCCAAGTGCCTGTTTGACCGGAGTGTCCGGCAAGTTACTGGACAGTCCGGTGACTAGAGTATCCGGCACATTACTGGAGACTCCGGTGGTCTGACACTTCGTTGAGTTTAATTTTTCAAAAATTATTTTAAGTTGCCTATTCAACCCCCTCTAGGCAACTTTGACAACCTCCTCCTAAGCTACTCTAACCATGGCCCTACGAGCTCTCTCAGCTCTAGCAAACAGAGCAGACCTTAGCTCTGGAACGCGGGCACCTCTGTGGCCTTGATGGTGAAGCTGGCTAGGCAGCCTCTCCCTCCGTGGTTCTCGACTGCCGCAAACGACAGGTAGGAGCTTTCTGTGACTAGTGGTGTGGTCGCCACTCTTTGTCAGGCAGACATCCTTAGCTCCCCCTTCCCCCTGCACCGGATATCCTTAAAGCTCCACTCCTCCTTTCCGAAGGTACATCCATATCTGCCGCTGCAAGTGCTCGTCATATTCTCAGGCTCTACGGCCTTTCCCTGAAGGCCCACACTGTCAACTGTCACTGAAAAACTACTGTCGCTGAAAGCACAGCTGACCAGCTGTTCTCACAAGATAGGATTAAGAGCTTGGCTCTTAACCCGTCGAAGAGTGACTTGGATTACTGCTGAAACCTCTGACCCTGTCTTCTGTCCTCAACCACTGCTCAAACTGTCCCTGCACCATATAGGAAGAGATAACGTGTTGTAAGCATCGCAAGTGACACACAAGAAATCCTAGTGGCGGAATTAAGGAAATATCACCGATCAAATAAAGCAAAAAAGGCCAACGGTGATATCGACGGACTAATGCCACAATTCAAATAAAAGCAAAGCTCTCAAATTGTGACACTAGCACAGGGAGACTCAATACCATATCAAAATATAAAAGATAACCTCAATATGGAACCAAGTACTAGGAAATGTCAACTAATTACTCCAATTAGCAATAAAAGATTGAACTTTTATCAGGATGATGCCAGTTTTTGTAATTAATCAACACACAAGACAATGCAGGGCATAAAGATGAAACAAAGAAAAGAATTGATACCCCGAGAAGGTGGAAGCCTGAAATCGCCAAAGGACACCTTAAGCAGCACGTCCGATCACCCGAAAAACGAAAACCCTACTGAAGGTTTTGCAAGAGCAAACACTAGGGCGAGCGACGAAGTTCAAGTAGCGAGCCAGCAAACTGGATGCACACAGCGGCGGCGCATGGCGGCACAGCGAAGCAACACGCGTGGAGGCACGGTGAGGCGATGTGGGGGCATGAAGTCACACGGCAGAGCTGTGTACGGTGGCAGCGAGTGCAGCAGGCTAGGGCACGCAAAGGCAACTGGAGCAACGTAGGCAACAGGCGAGCGGCGGCACGGGCGAGGCTGTGCGGCAATAGGCGCACGGAGGCAGAGGCGAGAGCGACGGACGCCGGTCGGTGACGGAGGCGGCGAGGTCGTTGTCGGCGGTGGGGTAGGCACATGAATTTTGGAATGAAGAGAACGAAACACGTGCAGACAGATTAAAAAAATCAACGGTCGAGATTGAATTCAAAAGAAACAAAAGGCCGAGATTTCACCAACAAAACTTATCACTGGACTGTCCGATTCTACAAATATGTCTGGTGAGTACAAAGAGCCGGGTTGTCCAGTGTCTACAGAAATTCAATTCCAGAGAAGCAACCGCTTCATTTTCCAGTCACTTGACTGTCCGATAAACTTGCCAGAATGTTCGGTGTCTGTCCGATGCTGTTGTGCCAATATCACAAAGATATAATCACCGGACTGTCCGATGAGGCGTCAGATTGTCCGGTGACCTCAAGGAATTTCTTTCTAGAATTTAAGTGTCCTCACTGAAGAACCAAATAAACGTCACACTTATCTAGAAAGGGAACTCTCAATCACTCCGTTGCAAATAGATAACTCTCGAAGGTTTTATAGTTTTCACAAATTGCAATAAGATCGTGGATTAAAACCAAAGCTAGAAGGAGCCAAAAAGGGAATGTAAGTGGGAATCCAAGAGACCGTTAGACACAAGGTTCAATGGGCATGAAGCTCATAATTGCTTTAGTTATTCCTTGAGAAGTGTGTGACTCTATATAGGCAATATAGTCACTTTCTTCAAGAATAACGTCTCTTCCATGGTTCCTATATGTAATGCGTGGCAAACAAGCTAGCTAATGCAAGAAATATAAAACATGCCATATAGATACAAGCAAATTTAAGGACATTGTATAAAATAAACCTATCCAACGCCAAGTTTGGCCCATTACAAGCTTATTCACCATAAGCCCACCACTTTGCCTTGAGATAGCCAAACCACCTTCTTAAACTCTTTCCCCATGATTATGGATAGCTCAAGACGATTAGGCATTGACTATTTTTTTTGTTCTTTTCTTTTATGTTTTTACACATGATGCATGGTTGTGCAAACATGTAGTCCACGAAGGAGTCCTAACTACCATGCAAGACATGAAAAGAAACCTACTCTACTATGTACAAGAGAAAACCACCTTGAAGAGTAGTGTAACATCCCAAGCCCGGACTACGGCTCCAGACCCGCTCGCACGTCGTGCGGGTCCCACCTCGCAGAATAACTGCTTACGCTTTCGTCCATGCTTCGCGTAAAAGGTTTAACCCGAGTTATTTCACATTCCACGGCCAGGTATTTAAATTGGTCTCCACCCTCCTCAACTTCCAAGGTGGTACTTAACTCATACTAGCCACTATGGGCCTTTTTCTCACTTGGGCCGGGATATCACATTCTCCCCCCTTAAGACTCAACGTCCTCGTTGAGAAGTGGACTAATTTACCCTTTCAGGACAGATGTATCCAGGATCTCCTCTCTTGGCCACGTCTGTACGCCCAGTGCCGGTATACGTGTCATGCCGTGTCCACGCTGGGTCCACGCGCCGTGCACACCGTACCCGCGCCCCTGGCACGTACACGCCCGTGAAACCGCGAGAGTCGGCTCTAATACCATTATGTAACATCCCAAGCCCGAAATACGACTCCAGACCCGCTCGCACGTCGTGCGGGTCTCACCTCGCAGAATAACTGCTTACGCTTTCATCCTCGCTTCACGTAAAAGGGTTAACCCGAGTTATTTCACATTCCACGGCCGGGTATTTAAATTGGTCTCCACCCTCCTCAACTTCCAAGGTGGTACTAAACTCATACTAGGCACTATGGGCCTTTTTCTCACTTGGGCCGGGATATCACAAGTAGATTGGCATTGAAGCTCGATTATCACATGTGGTGGACTTCTAGAATCTTCAAAATGCTTCATGGTCCACCACCCTTCACTTCTTCTTGGGAACCCAAGAGAGTTTTGGCTCGGTCTACAATCACCTTGAGGGCCCATATCTTCTTGATTGTCATCTTGTCATTTGATGGTCCGAGCGGCTTGACTTTCACTTTTTCATCCTTGGTCCTAGTGCACATCCTCATGGAAAAGGTTAGCGTTAGGCATAATCTTAGGCTCGCTCACCTTTGGACAATCCTTGGTTTGGTATCACAGCAACACTTCACACAATAGTAGTCATCCAAGCGGGGATCTCATCTTCGTTACCAATAATATTCATAGAGGAGGGATATGATCCTAAACCCTTGTGATTGTGGCTGTTGACAAGGTTCTGGCATAGTATATCCATTTGAATTTGCCTTCCTCTAGTCTCTCCCTCCTCCTTGAGCTTCGTGCATTCCTTCAAAATGTTAGGCTCAAGAGAAATGTTCTCCTTGGAGAGGGTTAGATCACAAGAAGTAGAAGCTTCATTGAAATGCTTAAAGAGTTAAAGAGAGAGTCAAGATCAAGAGCTTTATGGATGAGGACCAATGCCTTATGCTTCTCATTTAGCTCTAAGTACTTTTCTTAAGAGACTCATAGGATTCCCGAATGGCACTATGAGCTCACTCCCAAGCTCTCGAACTCAGTATACCGCTACTTCATGCTCCTTGATCACCACCTCGATCTTCTTATTTTTCTAGATGATGGTCTTGTTGGCTTTATCAAGGATGAGAACTAGATCATCATAGCTTGAAACATGATCGTCATTATCATAGTTCTCCTCTTCCACTTCAAGATCATCATCTTCATCCATGTAGCCTTGACAACTTTGAGCCATCAAGCATAGAGGTGGTGGTGGAAGCTCATTGGTGGAGCTCGTCATAGCGATACCCGCAAGCTCTTCATCCTTGCTTGAAGAGGAGTCCGAATCATCATCATCAGTGAGCCATTCACCAACAATGTAAGCTTTGTGCGGTGACTTCCACTTATCCTTGCCCTTGCTCTTCTCCTTGACAAAGAACTTCTTCAATTTCTTCTTTGTAGCTTGTTCTTCATCATCTTTCTCACTTGAGGCTTGCTTCTTGCTCTCTTTCTTGGGCTTGGGGCACTCCTTGGCAAAATAGCTTTTCTTGCCACTATTAAAGCATCAGGAGTTGCGCTTTGAGTATGAAAGTCTTCCCTTGCAAAATAGTTTCTTCATTAGGAGCGCAAGGTCCCATTGTCGCTCTCATCATCCTCCACCTTTTTCTTCTTCTTCTTCTTCTTCTTCTTCTTCTTCTTCTTGCTCTTGCCTTTGGGAGATTCTTCAACATGGAGAGCAAGATTCTTAGGCAATTATGTATCGGTGCAGGTGCCCAACATATATCCCTCGTAAGCCATTAACTTCCTGAGCATGACATCCACGGAGAGGTTCGTCAAGTTGGTTTGAAAAAACACACGTGACAATAGAGTTGTAACTTGATGGCAACATCCTCAACAACTTCCTCATGAGATCAGTGTCATCAATTTTACTCTTGAGACCCAAGGCACTGATCTTCTCTACCACTACATGCAAACGAGAGTAAACATCGTTAGCCTTTTCATGTAGCAACATAGTGATAGAGTCATATTTGTTCTTAATAACATAGTAACACTCTTCCTTAGCCTTGGCAGAGTCCTCATGAATGTTTTGCAATTTAGATCAAATTTCATTAGTGGTGGATGATGCATTGATTCTAGAGAACACATTTTTGGAGATGAAACCAAAGATAGCATTCTTGTCCTTTGCATTGAACTTGATAAAAATAGGAACAAGTCTCTCATTTGCATTGTAGTGTTTTGGGTCACATGCCATATTTTCCCATCGATTGACTCTAGGTAGGCTTCCATATGGGTCTTCCAATACGAGTAATCATCCGCATCGAATACGGGCGGATGTTCCATCCTATTCGGTATCCTTACTCAATGCGGTGAAGCCCAAAAATGAACACTTGGCTCTGATAACACTTGTAAATATCAAGGACATAGAGAAGGGGGATTGAATCGGTGTACTTATAGGACTTAATTCGCTATAAACTTGAACTATGAGACTCAATCCACTACAAGAGCAACCTACGTAATTCTAGTAGGCCAAGACCCTCTAACAATGCTAGTGACAAGGTAAAGACAACAAGGAAGCACTAGCACGATAGCCACCAAGAGAAATCGTAAAGCAACCTATAAAATCCACTCGACAATATGAAGTGCGGAAAGTAAAGTGAAAGAGTCAAGAGAATGCTCAGCGATTTTTCTCGAGGCCTCGAAAGGTTGGCACCTTCCCCTAATCTTCGTTGGACCACTCCCGTCGAAGTACTGGTCCCTCCCGTCGTTTCTAAAATGGTGTTCCCAAGGGTATGCTCCACTTCCCGAAGTGAAATCTCTGTTAGCTTCATGACCATTGACGCCACTCAAAAGGTATGAATGATTTTGGTGATTGAATGAGAACCGTGAACTAACTCGTTGGATGTAGGTTCTTCAACACTATTCTTCGCCTCTACGATTTGTTGTTTCAAGTATGTTCAGCTTTCATGTGCTTTCAAAGAAGAAGCTTGTCTAAGGCTAAAGATGATCTAGAGCCATGTGTGACTTAGTTTTTAGTCCTCGTGTCAATAGGAAAAGCTGGTAGTATTAAGAGGAGTCAAGTCGTGTCTTGATTTTACAAAAAATTAGAGAGCATGGACGCTCTATGTCTTCTGAGGCACTTGAGTGGTCAGTGGAAGCTTAAAGGTGTCAAGAGTTGCAGCGGGACGCCACAAGTTCATGAAGATGTCAGGTTTCAGCTTTTGGAGGATCACAGGACAGTCCGTCGGTGTCACCGGACAGTCGGTGAGTGCTGGTGTCTGAAGTCCAGAGAGGCAGTTTTCTGGTAGCAGTTCAGAAGGAGACACTAGATACTACGGGAGTCACGAACAGTCCGGTGAGTGCAGAAGGTCAGAGTCCAGGGAGAGGTGCTCTCTGGAGTTGCAGTAAAGAAGTCACCAGACAATCCGGTGACACTACTAGAAATTTAGTTTATTGCAACGACTAAAAATGGTTGCGATAGGGTCGTATTCGTGGCAGTATCCTCCAATTGCTGCAGTGATATTTTCGTTGGCAGCCGTTGCAAGTAGTAGCATGGCAAAAGGATTGGGCCACAGTTTTTTTATTTGTTTGCAATACCTATAATAATTGCCACGAAATGAATTGTTGCACTTGATAATATTTGCAATGACTAATTCAGTGGCAATAGTCTATATTGCCACACATAGATGTATTGTACTAGTAGGATTTATATGCAGCCAATCATCATGGTAGCAATCTGAATATATTGCCAGGTAGAGAGTTTCGTTGCAGCAGACCCCATTGCCACAAATAGCATTTTGTGGCAACACACCCTATTACCACACATAGTGTTTCGTTGTATCGAATATTGTATGTGGCAAGTTGTTGTATTGCAACGAAATAGTGTCATTGCAATAATGTATAATAACTAACTACAAATGATGCATTTGCATGTATCACAACCAGAATATTTGGTTAATAAACTATGATTTCAAAATGTGTGGACCTGCTAAATGCATTTACATTGATTCATGTAACAAGAATCCAAGCAAAAGGGACCTGCTAAATGCATTTATCAACCTGCTAAATAAAACATTTACATTGATTCATGAACAAGAATCCAAGGAAAAACAATTTGATATTCTCAATGTGTCCCTTTTGCTCTTTTCTGAGTTCTTCTCTGCTTCTCTCAATGCATCCCTTTTGCTCTTCCTCTCGAAAGTTTGAATTTCTGTGGCCATGTAAATTAAAGAGTAAATTTCATAAAGCCCCAAGTTTTATGGGCATTGTTCCACAAAACCTCATATATTTTTGTCTCTTTCACTTAACCATGGGTTTTATAGTCATAATATTTCACAAAACCCCACTCTTGACGAAACAATATGAATGTTAAACTTTTATATTGGGAGATTCT
>BCLG01005562.1:9514-24084 GCA_001602295.1 Zoysia matrella | reverse complement strand
AGAAACAAAACTATCGCCGCGATCAGCTCGCCGAGTTCGGAACCCGCCCGTACGAACCACCGCGACGAAGCGTACGACGGTACGAGCCTAGGGAACGAACGATCGCGCACCTTTCCCCTGTAGAGGTCGTCGTCCATGATCTCCGGCACCGACCAGGAGAGCACGATGTCGGCCAAGTCCTCCTCCACGCGGCGGTCGCCGCCGCGGCCCTCCCTCATCATCTCGCTCCCTTCAGCGCCGCTCAAGCACCGGCGGAAGCAACCCGCATTCGCAGTAGGGGTAGGGGAAGGAGAAGGAAGAGGAATGGTGTTTCGAGGAGTCGCTTCGAGTTCGAGTCTAGCCGCTGCTCTGCTGCTGGGTGGAAAAAGGCAGGAGGAGCGATCACCGGCGCTGGCACACGAGTGGGGGGTTTAAATGCGGGAGAAATCTTTTGGCTTCCCGAAGAAGAAACGAGGCGGTTCCTCGGGCTTTGGCCTTTGAGCCATTTTTCGTGGGGACGGTAAAGGGTAGGCGGGAGCGCCGCAAGGAGCAGCCGTATAAAGAAAAAGACAAAACGTCCTGTGAACGGATGCTTCAGCTTCTTCCGTTGTTTTTGATTCCACCACAAATACCCTTCGCAAAAACACATAGCGCGTCGGGAACCGTTCGTGACTGAAATCAAACGACGCGGAGCCGCGCCCGTCCGGCAGAATGTCCTGCCAAAATCCGCTCATCAATCGAGCAGGTGCACAGCCACAGGCGCTCTACTCGTTCGCAGATTGGTTTTCCAGGGAGCACCGATGGCGTGGTTTTAAAAAAATAATTTTAAAAATCAGCGATGTTAATATTTTAAAATTAAACAGGGCACATCAAATTCGCAGAGATTCAACTAGTGGTGCTCCATATTTTAGTACAAACATATGCAATATTACTGATGGTTTTACTAAGTAGTAGATGTTTATATTCGTAGAGAATTTTTGAGGATATATTATCAGCCATGTAATCAAACTTTTATCTTCTTTTAGACACATGCAGGTGCAGTGCCGCAATATCTACACCATTCCGAGAGAGAGAAAATTCTGAGCAAGAAACCGATTGCAAAGAAAGCATGGCAGACTTTTTCGGTCCTCCGAGAGAAAAGACATCCGTGTCTCCGCTGGGAGAACAAAAAAGAATCCCGTACTGGTAATGGTAAAAAGAAGAAGTTACTGTCTCGACGGGAACAAATCGACGACAGAATGAGTTGTTATACCAGGAGAACTGCTAGCCTGCCGCTATAGTACAGTACAGTAGACCGGTAGCTGAATGCGGTAACATTTTTTTTCCCGGGAAAAGAAAAATGTTTTCTACGCCTGAGGGGGTCAAAAGCGGGAAAGAAATGGAGATAAAATGAAAAGGCGGGAAAACGAGTCAGTGCAGACGGAGTCATGGGCCGTACCACAGTGTAAAGGCGCTTTCAGCCTGTAAGCCCTCTTTTCGGGTACAAACTACTGAGCCCACGAAAAAAGAGCCCACGCGCTCCGCACTCGAGCTCACAAAGCGCGATCCAATACTTCCGCAGGAAGAAATGGTCCTTCTGTTCATCGGCTGTTCTGGACAGCCATAGCGATCATTGAGAGGATTAGGCGATTAGCGTCAATTATTCATTACTCGCACCGATCTTCCTATATAGAACTTCAGTGCACGCATGCAATCCCCATCACGACGAGGAGTTTGCATTTGCTTCCACATCTTCTGTTAGGCTGCTAGGCATACAGAAGAAAAACAGAGAGAAACGGGCGGTCAAAGTCGGTCACAAAGCTCAAACTTGTCGATACGTCCGACAGAAACCAATGTTGTGCCTCTGCGATTACTCCTACTACTATCTCAGATGCATGGATAGGAAAAGGCCGGCAGGCAGCTAGGCACCTTCAGGAATGACAACTGACAAGGGAGTAAATTTCTTTTGTCCAAGGGCGGTGGGGGTTCACGCAAGCCTATTCTGTGGCAATGAGAAACGGGAGCCCCCTGAAACCAGCACGCACATTAATCAGAACCCAGAACAGCAGAACTGGTAAAAAAGTTATTAGTACTACCTTTGTCCCTAAAGTATTTCTGAATTTGATAAAGTCAAACTTTTTTAACTTTGATCATTAATAATATAAAATTAATAATGTTTTATCATATATAAATTATGTTACTAGATTCTTCATGAAACATACTTTCATAATATGTAATTTTTTATATCAAAAATTATTTAAATTTATAAATATTATTAGTCAAAGTTGATAAAGTTTCACTTTGACCTAACTCAGAAATGCTTATATTTGAGGACGGAGAGAGTACATGAATTCATCTAGACAAGTCAAACTAGCAACACAAAATACTTACCAGCCACCTCTCCTAGAGAAGTAGTCACAATCCAGGGACACCGCGAGAGCAAGAGCCACGGCCCTTTCAGGTAAAGTCAGCTGGCGAGCGACATGTAGTTCATCAATCTGGAGGCATCCATGGGTTCGAGATTAGGGTTAAGGAGCAATTAACTAGGCAATGTGGGCTTGCAGAGGACGTGGGTCAGGCAGACACGCAAAGTGAGAATACTTACATCCTCCGTGAGACCAAATTTATAGCTTTGTCCCTCATCACCAAATCGAATTGCATACTGGCCAGCATCCGTGAAGAGCTGCAGTGAGCACACGAACAAAGGAATATTCAGTTAAAAAAATGGGGTGTATCATCGTTCTATCAGAAGTCCTATACATAACTGTGCAAAGGATATGCCCTGTACAATTGTAAGGCAGATACCCAACATAATCGTTAAAAGGATATGCCCTACATGATTTCACAAGTTCAACAAAAGAATTTCCATGTGTAGAACCAAATTTCAAGCAAAAGTATAACAGCACTCCAGAATGTAAGTTCTTCATAGTGATCAGCTTGAAAATTAACTTATATGTTACTCAAATAACGCATTGTTATCAAACATGAATGAGATGGAGCATGCATGTCATTCAAGTAATAAAATTACCTCAAAATTGCTAATGTTTTTAAACAGGAAACAAGATTACCTCCAAGCCAATCCCCCTCCAGTTGCGATCAATCTGAGCTATTACATTATCATCCTCATCAAGCAGGGTAAAGGTCCAATTCCAAAAACCAGGATTTTCCACAACAGCAAACTGTTTGTTCCTGAAATACAACAAAAATGGAAAATAATGTTTTCGCAGTCTAGCAAGAGAGAAAATGGCACAATGAACTGGGAGAATTGTCTGTGTCTATTAGATAAGGGAGGTGGGATTTCAAGGGTGTCGTATTACCCTAAGTACAGGTCATAAATTCTTCGCCAAAGATGCCAGCGTCTGTGTACTACACCTATCTCCTGAAGCAAGCCAAATAAGAAACATTATGAACTTGGCTGTACGTTCAAATGAGGATAATATTCCTATCTAAATGATTTAAAGAATCCTGATGATACATACCTTACCATCCACTTCTGCATATATCGAGCTATTGATCCACCAAAAGGGCCTGCGGACCTAAACCGAATAGTACAATTCAGCTAATTTCAATAGAACAGCATAAAGCTTGCTGAAATCTTACCGTAAATATCTCGTTACCCATGGCATCAGTGATTTCTGCAACAAATGGCCTTCTTGACCGAAGTAGCTGAACCATCAAGAGAAATAAATATCAATAATGCACACTCCTTTCTTCCAACCACAACTATGAAGTCAATGCATGATTACTTTACATCACATATTCGAATGTGTACAACCTCCAATACAATAAGGCAGCAAGGGATGTTGAATCAATTCACACAAGCCACATAATGAGAATGCAAAACAGTTCTTCTGAACAAATACCGGACATCACAAACACAAATACTAAAAAGGAGCAGGAAAACTCGTCAAGGAATAGTTTTTTTTTTAAAAAGGCACTTTGTATACTCTTACATCAAAGAATATTGATAACTGAAATCAAATTTAGTCTTTGCACAAACAATAGCTGTAAAACAAATGATCCAGAAAATAACAGTAACTGAAAGTTATACCCTGTCAACAGTAGTTCTTAAGCACACGAAGCATAAACATGTCTCAGTCTCAGTAGAATATCATGCATGGGGCAGAGATAATGTTCTATACAGAGATAAAATGCATAAAATAATGACAAGGTACAATCAACAATATTGAGTTTTACTGACTGCATACACAGCATGTCAGAATACAAAAATCTAAAATTTTCTGAGTATTGTATAGCAAAAAATTTGAAGATTTGAAGAGAAAATAAGATAATTTCAACTTAGGGATTGCTGTGTGGGGAGCATGTTAACTGAAATTCCCAGATCCTTGGTGTGATGCAGAGTTACCATTAAATGCAAAGCAAGCTAAGCTTAGTTCACTAAAATATCAGGTTCCACATAGACGTACCTGCCTAACAATAACATTGCTTTTCTCTCGAATGAAACCTACAGGCTGGAAATTGGAAGTATAATCAAGTCAATGAAATGGAGGATTGACAGTGAAATGAAATGGCAAGGAAACCAATTACAGATACAACAGAAAGATACTTACCGATTTGGGAAAGAAAGGATCCATTATGATATATCTACTCTCCTGTAGTTCAGAAATAATATGTAAGTTTTCTGAATTCCTGAAATAGAAATTAAAGTTATGCATACTAGCCTACACAAGTCACCTGTTCGAAAGCAAACATGATGTTTGCCCACTCAATGTCCCTGGCGATAACGAGGTTGGCTCTATCGAGAAGAGGTGCCAGCTTGACCTATAAACTCATGGAGATGTATTCTCAATTATTCCAGCTGCTAGAGCTAATTCAATCACAAACAAATAAAAACATAATGATATAGTATGGAGTATCAAGAATGGTACAATAGAAAACAAAATAAGAAACCAGTAAAAATAAATTAGCCAGTGTAGGTATAGTAAGACACTCCTAGTTTCGCTAAAATGTTCATTCACGCTGTTAAAGCCAGGCATGCACAATGACCACCGCTTCCGACCAAATTAATTCCTGATACAATAGTAAGTATACCACTTCGTCGTGGGCATTATCTGTGATACTACAGCTGAATTGTGTCTAAGAAGATAGCATCTGATCAAATCAAATGTTCCTTCCTACTGGCAAGTCGTGAAAATGAACAGAACAACAGAACGAGAAGTTGCAATTAGAGACGAAGTCTCGAGAATCCACTCGCCTCGACGGATTTGAGGTCCCTGTCGTCGTACTGGTAGCTTCTCGACGGCGCCTCGTCGGCCGCTCCCCTAGCAACCACCCTCCCGTCCTGCAGCGCGGGCTCCCCCGAACTCGCGAACGCGGCGAGCGAACCCCCTGTGCCACCGATCCCCCGTCTCTTCGCGGCTCCCTTCTGCTTCCTCAGCTCCTCGGCCCACAGCTTCCTCAGCCACTCCCGGGGCACAGCCGCCCCATCCCCGCCGCCACCGCCGCTCGCGAACCCGTGGGATCCTCCGCTGACGTGGCTGGTGGTCCTCGCCGCTGAGGCCCTCCCAGTCGCCGCCGCGCGGGAGAGCAGCCTGGGTAGCCCCCTCATCGGAGAGGGGAGGAGGAGCGAGGCAGGGTGGTCAGGCGGGCAGTTGAAAGGTTCTAGATGATTCCAGAAGGTCTTGATGGAGAAATGGAGCCGAGGCCCGAGGGCCGAGGCGATGGCGCAGCAGTAGTTGCCGCGGGCGGGCTTGCTTCGTACTGGGCCGCGGGCCTTTTGCGGCGGGAGCCTGTGATCTGGACAGAGAGCAGACTCTGGCTGGACCACACCATAGCAATGAATTTTAGCCGACGACCACGAGCGCTCTGGTTCTCCGTTTCCCGTCGTCTTCCCCGCGTTCTCTCTTGCCCGCTGCCCATCCTCTCCTCTGAACAGTAGAGGGCATTACCGTCGCTGGAGATGCTACCGCGTATGCTACGTCCTCTCCGCATTTTCCACATCCCATACAACGCTAATTCTTCCTCCCCCGGGCAGCGCAAGCGCGTGCCACGGCCGAAGAAGACACTCAACCGCCGTGAGCCACAAGGTAATCAAGGGACCAAACCCTCGGATTTTTTATCTCTATACTTTGACTGTAGTAATCCTCTATTCTCTATATATTTCCAATGATCAAGTTAAACCAAGATAATTTTGCAGTCAACGTCAGCTACTCGAAGGGTAGCGTGATACAATCCTGGGCAACCCAGTAGTGTTCCAATGGTAGATAAACTTTGCTCCCCCAATAGGATTTCATAAATTCGTATTTATTGCTAACTTGTGTTCAGTGGATCAAAATTTTCATACTCGTCACAGCAATCGGCAATCCCCCATCGGGAGAAATGATGACCGCGTGTCACAATCAGAGATGTGGATAGTGGGATTGAGATAGGCACTTTGAATTCAGTATGGCAGTCGCGCTTGACAAATGGAGTCGTTGGCAGAAATTGACTTGCCATTTTCCGTCATCCCCCTTCTGTTCTCAAGATTTACATAGTTGGTGGATTACATAGGACCAGATATTTTGTACACAATTGTCGCAGCAACACAATTCCGTTTCAAATGGAAAAAACGCCTGTTCTTCTAAAAATTGTCTGGTCTTGGAGTGTTGGTTGATAATTAGTTATCTCATATTGTCTGCAGCCTAACTTCTCTTCTCAGTTTGCTCCCTATATTTCTTCTCGCAGACATAGACCAAGTGTAAAGAGGAGACTGCCCATTTTTTCTCCTTACTATATCTATATCTCGCTATATTGTTGAGAAAGTTGTACAAACATGAACCAGTTTGAGACAAACAGGTGAGTTATATCTGCCTCAAGATTTAGGCTATTCATTTTTTTTTTCAATCTTTTCATGTCAAAGACTACTGAAGATGAAGATGCTTCATCTTCTCCTGCAATTGCTCCTCCTCAAATTCTTCTATCCATCCTTTGTTCGTTCCAAAGACTTGAGTGTCTCTAATTGTTCCAATGTTTCCATTCCTTATCCTTTTGGTATTCGTGGCAAAAGCCTCGCCCGGTCCAAAGGGTTTGAGGTCATATGTAACCCATCTCGAACTGGTTCTTTCCTTCCTGTTGGAAATCTGGTCCTTCCTATTGGAAATAGTGTGTTTGGGATTTTTGACATCTCATTGCTAGATGGCTCTGTGAGCATATGGGCTCCTGCCAATTCTCAACAGTGCAAAGGGAACTCTAGTTTTAACCTTCAAGAGACTATCTTCACATTCTCAGATACAAGGAACAAGTTCACAGCTGTGGGTTGTAATGTGGTGGCCATGCTGTTAAATGGCAGTAGTGGGTATAGCGGTGGGTGTGCTTCCTTTTGCTCTACCAGAAACAATATCATTAATGGTTCATGTTCTGGTGTGGCTTGCTGCCAAGCTCCGGTGCCAAAAGGGTTAAAGAAGTTGGAGTTAGAATTCAGCATTATACCCAATAAGAACAACAGTACTCCATCATGCGGCGAGGGCTTCATCGTAGAGCAGAACTCATATGTTTTCTCAAGTAATGACTTGAATAACACAAATAGCACGAATTCGCGGTATCGACTTGTTGTACTAGAGTGGTCCATAGATGACGGCAACTGCGAGGAGGCAAAAGGTTCCGCTTCATATGCCTGCCGGGAGAATACCAACTGCTACAGCTCGTTAAATGGAATTGGCTACCGCTGCAATTGCTCCGATGGATTTGAGGGGAACCCATACCTGCAAGGGCCTAATGGATGCCAAGGTATAAAAATGAGCTTGTGCTCTTATGATTCTGTGTCTCATAATCGTTATATTTTGCTTCTGAAATTTTAGCTACGACTGTTGGTGTCTGATATATGTTTCGTTTCATGTGGCTACCGGAAAGACATCGATGAATGCTCTACAGGAAATCCGTGCACACATAAGTGCGTCAACACGAAAGGTCGTTTCTACTGCATGTGCCCAGCGGGGATGAGAGGCGATGGCTTGAAGGAGGGAAGCGGTTGCAATGGAGTTGGCACGCTGGTAATTGCAACAGGCAAGTATATGAAGCACTATCTCATCATGCAATGGTTATAATCTGGTCACGAAGCATGTCATTTATATACTCGTACCAAGTGTCTTTCTCTCAATCCTCAGCGAGCCACGTCATCAGTTTTCTTTTTAACCATCAGATCAAAAGGTCTTCATCCCATCTAGGCGTTCACGTGTCTCCTTCACCGATGTTGTACTTCCTGCAACTCTATCTTCGTGCATAAATCCCCATTGTAAATGGACTCCACTCAAACTTCCAGCAACGCTCCATCGGAGCTTTCCATCTTCCCACTAGGAGCCGGCCTTATCCCCATCGGAAATGGACCTCCGCAACATCTCCTCCATCTCAATCAGTTGTCTGCCTCCTTGCTTGGCCGCACCCCACCGCTTACCACAAACTTAAGCCTTGTGACGACCAGAGCGCCCAAAGCAGCACATTGTCGGCTGATCTCTGAGAGAGCGAGAGAGTAGGCAGCACTAGCTTCCCCGTCGGCAGACCCGTCGCGGCTGCACTCCCAGTGAGCGCGGGATGCCCCATCGGTGGGCTTGGCAGATGCGAAGGCAAAGATCGATCCGGAGGAGCTCGTGCGTGCGGACATCCTGGAGCTCGGGCGGCGTCGACGATTTAGGCTCGCTGGAGGCAGGCGGTCGATGCGGCACATGCATGCATGCTCGGCGGTTATGGGCGTCGCTGTCAGCGGCATTCATCTCCATCTCACCCCGATTAGGCTCCACTAAATTACCGCTTTTTTCTATCTGACGAATCTGCGTTGCGTCACCCGCTTGATTTGGGCAGTGCTCTTCAATTTACTCCCAACTCCATTCGCGTTCCTAGGAGTCATCTTTCCGTCTTCGATTCTTTAGTTGAACTGAGCAGCGGTTTGCAGAGAAATGGGAGCAAACTGGCTGACACGTTTTGGGAGTCAAGGGGGTGAGTAACTTCTTCGGCTGTTGCAACGAGACCGAGGTCACCAAGCAATTTGCCGGTACACAAATGCCACTACGTTTCTGTTGCAAAAGAAGTTTGAGTACTCAAAATGAAAGCCATCATGCGTGTACTCAGCATTTGTGCATCCGAGAAAAATTGTTCTCAAATTATATAATAAATTGTCGTATGTTTTAGTTTTTCTGTAATTTCAATTTTTTGGTTTTATATTTTCATCAAATTCTAATACCATGTTTTAGATCCACGGAAATTCCTATAGCCATTAGTACGCATTGAACTATATTTTCAAATCATTTTGTAACTATTCATATATGCCCAGAGCAACGTACCGGCGAATAATTTAGTGTTTGTCTAATTTTGTGTACATTAGCAAATTATCTGAATTATACGGTTCCTATTTTGCAGTTGCAGGACTAGCTCTTGTAGTGCTTTTCCTTATTCTTGGTTTCTGGACCCATTGGCTTGTTAAGAAGAGAAAACATGCCAAGATTAGACAGAGGTACTTCATGCAAAATGGTGGCTTGTTGCTGAGGCAGCAGATGTTTTCTCAGGGGTCACAGCTACAGATATTCACGTCGAGTGAACTCGAAAAAGCAACCAACAATTTCAGTGAAGAATATATTGTTGGTAGAGGTGGGTTTGGGACTGTGTACAAAGGCATATTTTCCAATCAAATGGTTGTTGCAATCAAGAGGGCACAACGAGTTGATCAGACCCAAATGGAACAATTCGTCAATGAGCTGGTCATTCTTTCACAAGTGAACCACAAGAATGTCGTCCAGCTACTAGGATGCTGTCTTGAGACAGAAGTTCCATTATTAGTTTATGAATTCATTACAAACGGGGCTCTTTTTCATCATCTTCATAATACATCAGTCCCGATGTCATGGGAGAACCGTTTAAGCATCGCAGCTGAAACTGCATCAGCAGTTGCACACTTACATTTAGCTACAACGGTACCAATTATTCACAGAGATATCAAGTCATCAAACATACTCCTTGACAAGAACTTTGTCGCAAAGGTATCGGATTTTGGTGCCTCAAGGTCGATGCCACAGAATCAGACTCATGTTACAACATTAGTGCAAGGGACACTAGGGTATATGGACCCTGAGTACTTCCAGACAAGCCAACTGACTGAAAAAAGTGATGTTTACAGCTTTGGTGTGGTACTTATTGAGCTACTGTCAAGAAAGAAGCCTATTTTTGATTATATAACAGAGGAGGTGAGAAGCCTAGCACTACAATTTAGTATGTTATTCCATGAAAATCAGTTGTCAGAGATTATAGATCCTGAAGTTGCTAAGGAAGCTGGAATGAGACATGTTGAGACAGTTGCAAAGTTGGCTTTACAATGCATAAGACTCAAAGGTGAAGAAAGGCCAACGATGATAGAAGTTGCAATTGAGCTAGAAGCACTCAGAAGGCTAATGAGGCAACACTTGATACTAGAGAGAAATCCTATGCTTCAGGAGACAATGTTTCATGGAGATATGTTTACTGACACACTAATGGATTTGTGTGTTGACGATGATAACATTGCTGAAGATAAAATCAAGGAGACCATTCTACTCCCAGCTGGGACTGGAAATATCTCGGGCTAACTCATCAGTAATTCTGTCACTGAAAACGGTATGGTTGTTTTAGGCCTTCAGAATAAAACCTGTGGTATGATTCTAAGCTTTTAATAATGTTTAAATTTAGCTCTATTTTCTATGTTCTAGTCGTAGTTCAATAAATCATATGATAATTGGGCCAAGATTCCACCTTGGATTGTATCACAATAACCGAAAGAAATTTATAGACATGCTTGTTTCTAAATATAACCGTCTACCATTCACATTGATCTGGTCTCACGTAGAAGGTGACCTTCTATCTGTTCATTATTTTTCATATGCCAACTCATCTTTTCTTCCTTTTGATCTAAAACCCAAGCGACTACCTTCAGTTTTAAATGGGCTAAAAAGTGCTATGAAAGGTATTCTTGCCGCGTTCGTGGGTTTTGTGTTCTTATGTGGAATTCACTATTTCGCTTTCGCATTCCCATCCTTTTCTCGAAAGCATGTTACCAGCACCAGGGGGGAGGGGACAGCACTCCTATCCTATGAACGGGTGACCCACCACAGATGGCTTGAGTGCGTGTGAGGGAATGCATGAGCCCCTATCGGCATTATTTTTCCCACGACAGTGCCGGTAGTGGAGGGTATCACACAGAGGCGATTGACAATTCAGGACTCACAGTGACAGATGCCATTAGAGGTTAAAAAATACTCCGGCTCGCGGATTTTTTCACAAATTTAATCAAGTTTTATTCTAGGAAACAAATAGCCAGCTATAGCGAAATTTATTCTAAGGAAACAAATAGCCGGTTATAGCTGATTTTTGACAGCTATGCTATTACAAATTAGCCGCTATAATTCGTTATATTTCGCTATAACTCTTGCTATTAGTTTTTTTAAGGTATCATCCGCTAAATAGCTTAGCTCGTTATTTTTTCATGAGTTTTATTACATTTGAGTTTAAAAAATAATAAAAATTTAATATAATTTTAATTTGATTCAACTCTCACAATTTTTAGTTTATTTTGTTCAGCTCTTTTCCACCTTTCCTCAAGATGGCGTTCTCCGGTAACAGAAACGGATCCTGGAAACCTGAGCCGCGTCCGCGCAAATCCGCAGGAGCAGTCATTAGTTTCTTTCATTGTCATCTATTTCGTGGGACGCTGCGTTCTCCGGCTGGTGTAGCAGGACGACTAGGAGACGTGGTCTACCGTCTACCCGTACCTTCAAGCTTCAACTGGCCCCGGCGGCCACGCAGTCTCGCCCTCGTCTCCAGCGTGATCCGTGATGTGCATGGCCTGATGGGCCTATCCTGGACGGGCCGCGATCTTCCGCTTAATTCGTCAAGTTAAGCTCATGGGCTCTCTGGGTGCAATACGCTGTATTCACGGCCTCGCGGGGTGATGGAATAAATAAAATGGGCCGGGAGGAAACAAGCGGTCCTGGACGCCCGACGAAATGTGTACAGTGCTAGAATATCTTTGTTTTTTCGAGTGACGAATTGTGTGTAGTACCTTTTTTCCAGACTGACAAAATGTTTAAAATCCATTCCAAACTCCAAATGAAATCTAGATGACATAATATTGAGGTCTTACGAGACAAACTACTTTGGCAAGACAAAAATAGGTGGAATAAGATAGTCTGGCAAAGTACACAAACATTCAGAACAAAACCACTCTCCTGTAGCATCTGATAATATCCTTAGACGCCCAACCTGCAACAAGAGAGAGTTGGCAGATTTACGATGAGTATAATGCACTTAATAGTTCACCAAAAAGGTACAGTAGACAACCATCATTCAGGCATAATATTCCAAGAATACAAATGACTGAAACAATTTCAGGGCATAGAATCGAGTGACAGTATTTTGAGGACTTCAAGATCACAAAAAATAATGATGAATATAAAGTTTAGTGAGTTGATATTGCATTACACCATCATGCACGTACACCAAGCAGCAGCATTCGAATAGAAGAGCAATCAAAGGACGACAGTGAAGACGCCAGCAGCGGATATAGTGCCATCTAAGTAATGAAACAATGTGAACTTCAGCTCTGACTTCCAGACCAATCACCGTAGCATCTAACAGCACAAAAATATATGGGCCAAAGGTAACGCGAGACTAGTTCTTTAACAAAATACCACTAAAGCTGGTCTCATCTAAGTATCAGCAGTAACGGATAGCTAAGCAATTGAAACAATAGCAGGAAGTGCCAAGATGTTTCACCTTTACGCGGAGGGGATCTCGACCTCGCCGTCATCGATCTCCTGCTGCAAATCCTTGGGGTCCTTGCCATCAACGGTGCATCCGACGCTGACGCAGGTCCCAAGGATCTCCTTGACGGTCCCGGCGAACTCCTTAGCCATGGACCTGGGCCTCATGGTCCTGGCGATCTCGATGACGTCGTCGAGGCTAATGTTGCCCGAGTGCTTGATGTTCTTGACCTTCTTCCTGTCCCTCTCCGGCTCCTTGAGCGCCTTGATGACGAGCGCCGCGGCTGACGGCACGACCGAGACCTTGGCCTGCCGGTTCTGGACGGTGAGCTTGACGGTGACGCGGAGGCCTTTCCAGTCCTTGGCCGTCTCCTTGGCGATGTCCTCACCGATCTTCTTCGGCGAGAGACCGAGCGGGCCGATCTTGGGCGCCAGCGACGACGCCGCGCCGACCTCGCCGCCCGTCACGCGGACGAACACCTCCACCACCTGCGTCGGGTCGAGCTTGGGCGGCATGGCTGGCGCGTGGACGAGCGGCGGCGGCGGCGGGTACGGTGGGAGGGAGGGGGGTCTCGAAGGGTTTCGGCAGGAATGGGCACGCGTGGTTATATACGGTGCTGGCAGTGAGTGTGTTTTGGGTTGGGAGATTTACTGGGCCTGATGGAGAAGTACTGGTATGTGATGGGTTGGGCTTTATGAAGGCGGTCGAGAGGTCCACTTAGAGCCCCAGGCCTTTGCTTCGTCTGCAGGCTGACAAGGCAGGTAATGAAACAATTTGTTTGGGCTTTGAAAGGTTTTGATCGGACGATTTGAGAGTCCTCGAACAAGTTTCGCCCCTTGCGCTTTGCGTCCACGCAAATGCTTGAAGAGTCGTGCGACCCGATTGGCCCGCGATCGACGACGATCCCATCGACTTTTGGCGGTGGGATTCTGCCTCTTTCTCTTTCTTTTTCTTTTTCTTTTTCTTTTTCTTTTGTCAATCAGTTACCACCGCGCCACACTGCGCGACGGGTGGCTGCCCTGTCCTGGACGCACCACGTACGGGCCGCATCTGGTTCCGGCCCCGTCCCATCCCGTCGTCACCTGTCACGGCCGCGGCGCGCGCGGTTGCATGCACCCTCGCCGTCCGTCGTCACCCACGCGGTAGCATCTGGGGACGGACGGACGGACACGGCCGGCGCCTGGCCGCCCGCGCAACGCACGACACGTTCGTCGCTTGCGCGGCCAGGTAACCGACCAACGGAATCGGCCGCTGTTACTATATTCCGTGCGCGTCCGTTGAAGAAACGACCGGGCGCGAGAGGGGATGGATGGGTCAGCAGTGACGTCGAGGATGATGATACCTCATCGTCTGCGAGGCGAGACGAGCCTGGATTCGGGAGGAATCGTCGCGTCTCGTCTCGTCGGCCTATCTGTCTGCATGGGAACGGGGATCAGTCATGGCACGGCGAGAGCTGCGTGCGTGACCTGCCGCTCCACAGGTGCGTGACCTGCCGTTTCGGTCATGACACGCAGATGCCATTCTAGCCTAAAGATAGACTTATATTTGGGCATTGGCCCATGTTTTTTTGGCCACCACGTGGACCGGTGTTTTAGCTCAGCCCGGACACGACACGGCCCAATGAGCAACGGGCCTGTGCCGACACGGCCCGATCAGGTGAGGCGTGCTAGACTGACCCTCAGGCACAAGTACGGCTCGAAAAAGGGGCGGTCCGGTAGGCAGTTGCAGCCCCTGGCGAGGCCGCAGCCCCCACTCCTCCTAAGCGACCCACGACCGGTCAAATATAAGCCTCCTCCCCCTCAAACGCTACCCCGCACAGCAGCACTCGCCGCCGCGCCTCACATGTCGATGGCCGCCTCGCTCCACCCGTCGGTTGCCGCCCCGTCGGCCGCCTC